>SNQJ01S0027062.1:65908-87069 GCA_010110895.2 Picea sitchensis | reverse complement strand
GGGGGTACCCCCCCCTCTGCACTCCCCCGCGTGGAAGAGTGTATATACTTCTTGGGTGTAAATACTTCATGGGGTATAAAAACAGCTGAAAGCAAGGACCTCTGAATCAGGAAGATAATCAGGCTCCACAACCAACATCTGGCAAGTGTAAAGTCGCCAGGAATGGTAGTTTAGGTTGCTGCTGATAACCTGGGAAAAAGGGTCCTGGAGTTTGACTGGCACCAGGTTGCTAGGAAAAGTTTGGATCCTGGCCCAGATTCTGATAGAAACCATGGCCCTGACCAGCATAAGGATTTGGCATCTGTGGAGACATCATCGGCTTATTTCCCATAAAGGACATAGAGTGTTGGGCATGCATTGTATTCGAAGGACTTTGGGAAGGATTACCCCATGTTGGTCCTGCGGGGAGAGGCATAGTAGTATGTCCGGGGTTCCATTGACTGTGGAAAGAATTACCCCAGAATGACATTTCAGAGGAGGGAACGGATCCTTGTCCTGAGTTCCAAGGTCCTGCTATGTGTGCCCCCTGTGCAGGAATAATACCCTGCGCAGGAGTAGATTATCCAAAAATGGGGTTTCCCCCAGACGGGAAAGCGACTGATGAGAAAGTGTTGTTACCAAATGTTCTGTTGTACGAAAATGGTGTCGAACCTACCTACATACTGTGCGCAGGTGGTCCCTGACTCCCATCTCCAAATAAACTATTGTGTGTAGGTTTCCCGACGGACTGCTGATGCGGACCACCAAGTGAAGGGGATGAAGGAGGGATATTACCTCCTGCGTAAGGAAAAGCATTAAAAGGGACAGGAATTCCCCCAAGGTGACCTTGCAGAGGAGCGCTAGAGCTCCCTTCCCCTAGAACCAAAGTTTGTAAAGTGGAGTAGGTTAGTACAAGACTTGTACCCAAACTAGGCATATCGTATGAGAACGGAGGGCCTGTCACACTAGGTGTGAAGGGGGTTGTGGCCACTGCCATAGACGGGTTCGGTCCACTGTGCGACATAGTTGCAGCCGAGACCATGGTGGCTCGGACCGATGATGGTAGGTTAGGAGATGACTCTCCTGTGGTGGCAACGGTGATGGGAATTAACGAAATCTCAGAAGGAGTAACAACATTTGTTTCCATTTCTATGTGAGGCACTGTCTGGCGTTCGTGAAATTGGATTGGTACAATAAACGATGCCAAGATATCAGTGGTTGGGGTTTCAACCGAGCCAAGAGACACTGCTTCAAGGTCCAACACAGTTGATTCCTTCGGGAGTTGTTTGGGTACAAAGGTTTGTAACCCAGTCACTGCAAAAGACCCTTGTTGGTCTAGCTTCCGCCTTAATGGTGGCGGGGGTGGCTCCAGTGTAACTGGAGGCAGGCCAAGAAGCCTTCGTAACCGGTGGAGATCGATATCCTCCACTGTGTGAGAATATCTAAGACATGTTAAGGTATTCTAAATGTTCAAAAGTAACACACACTAAAAAGAAGCCCCTAAGAGATAAGACAAGCAATCACTAAACTATTTCGAAGAACAGTTACAACAACCAACACTAGAGAAACTTACCGGTGCAAGTGCAACTCGAACACGGAAGAACCCTCCGGATATACTCTACAAAGAGTGGCTCGATGTCTATCCTAGGTACCGTGGTATACCCCCGCAATCACCTGTGTATGTCCCTAAGAATGTTGGCAACTAGGTTTCCAGCACGCGAACAGTCACCAGGCGGGTACAGTCGAAAGTCAGGTAGACCACAATGAGCAGGGTATCGAGCCCGAAACCTGTCAAGGGTATCAAGAGAAAATGGTTCGAAAGACAACTGAGGACCTCGAACGGATTCGATACCCACGAAGCCCCGTGGCAAATGCAAATGATGGAATCCCAAAACAAGCCCTCTATATGTGTTCTCCACTACGATTGGTCCGGATTTGGAGGGGTTATCTCCGCTACCTTTCCGCACGTGACCTCGTGTTTATCCCCTGTGTTAGAGGGGGGTCCCGGATAACTTCCATGAAACTGGACTTAGACACTCCCTATCTCATGCTCCAACGTTTGGTTTTGAATGGCCTTGAAGAGTTTCCTCTCCAACCTAATCCAAGGCTCTAATCCTGAACTAGTTTGTGAACCCTACAAACATAAAAGTCTAGTAGATTTTAAAATTAGCGTTGATTTTAAGGATTTGTATTACGTCAAGGGGTATGAGGGTGAAAATGATGATGTGTAAAAGACGAAATCAAGAATAAATGAAAAAGATGGAAACAAAAGAACTTTTACTGAAATGCAAAATTTCAACAACTTTTCACAAAGAAAGATTTTTAATTTTTCTAAGATTTTGGATAGCAAACTCAAAGGAATTTCACTCGACTACGAGCTACTTATGATCTAAGTTAACTGCAAAAACTTACAAAATAAAAGACTTTTCCCTAGCTAATGATGCAGAAACACACTCTTCAACCAAAGAAGAAAATGAAAAGAGATTTCTTTATTTATTTAAATGCTAGTAAAGCAAGAAAGGGAAAATACCGACAAGCAAAAAACCAAGAAAAACAATTATGGCTTAAAGCGCAAACCACAAAGAATCAGATTAAAGAATCACACAAAGGCAATTGAAAAAACAATGAGTCTCACGCTTGTCTAAAAACCATAAAACAAATTTTTATTTTTATTTTTTTCTGTCAACTTTTAACTTAGAAAAAGCAGGCTAAGGGTAAGATGAAGCCTAAGCTACTGACTTTTCAAACATAGATTCAAACACCTGAGAGGAATACTTCTTATTAAAGGAGGGGATGACTTCCCCACCCTGAACAAAAAGTAGCATGTACAAGCATGCGACTATCACTCAAACAACATGCATGGAAACACGTGTTGAACAGAGACAGAGAGCATGTACACGCGGGCTGACCTTGTACAGGCCGCGTGTATATCTAAATTCTAAGGAAAAAAAATGAAAATAGGTAGTCCAGACTAGGAAGAGTCCTCTGGTATTGATAACCAGGATCCCTTGAAGGCTTGGATACTCTTTCTAACAACAAAAACAAATAATGAAAGGAAACATAATAAGGAAAAAAAAAGCAATCTGAGATAGGACCGCTAGCCAACAAGATTCAGACAAAATTCCAGAAAACCCCCTGAGAATGTTTGATTCTGACAGGGAATAGGAGGACTGCCTCTAATATTCTCTGGACTGCTACATGCTACTGATATCTCTACAGCTAGCATTCACACATGGGATGCAAGAGAATAGGGCGCAGGTACACGCGCTCAGGCCTTATGCAAGCTGCGTGTACCTCTGTGTGTCTCGAAAAACACAGTCAAGTAGAAGTCAGGGAAAGCTGGTATGGAAAACCAGACTCCTTGCTAGCTCAGACCTTACAGAAATGCAAAGAAAAGACAGGCAAAGAAAAACAAATAAAACCTAGTCTTTAAACTACCCAAAAACTTAAATAAATCTAGGAACCCTAAAGAGTATTCTCCCCAGTACAGTCACCAATTCTGTTGTTGGGAAAAACACCCTACGGACTAGCAAATTAGGGTCAGACTTTGCATGCAGATTTGACCGAATAGAAACTAATTTTTTACCTACATCCCAAGATTTAAATCCCTTTTTCTCAGTAAATGCATGGAAAAGGACCACCTACCTTATTACCGACGTTCGATGTAGATCCTCCATTGTGCTTGATTACTTGTTTGCGCTGCTCCTTCCAAACATGACCTGCACTCAAGACAAACAACAACTATGCATGCATGCTACTTCTATTCTCAAGGGTTAGAAATCAAACATAAACTAATCGAATCATAGACAGCTCATGAATTGGGATGGGAAAAACATTCTTTTTATTACATAAAGTGAATCAACTTACAAAAGATGAGATCGGCCATCGCTCCTTGAACCTGATCCTAGGCTCCTCTTCTTCTGTCCTTCAACTACTTTGCGTTAAATCTCCTTTGGCATGAGGAAAGACTAAAAAGTTGGGACAATGGAATAGATAAATGGGCAGAGTTTCTTCACTATATTTTTTCCTCCTCCAAATGGTACCCCTACCCCTTCTTTTATAGGCTTGAAGGAGCTAGGGTTTTGGACGAACCCTCGGCCATGCATGGCCGGGAGTTTCAGTTAACTGACCCATAGTTTTTTGTTCCGTCGACAACTTTCCTTTTTTCATGCTTTGGTAGGTACACGCAGGCTATTGTGAGTCATCCAACATGTACACGTGTGCAGTAATGGGTTAGGGCACGTTGGCCTTTACACAAGAGGATTTTCAAAGAGTTGTTCAACAGAGTTTTGGCAAAGAAGGGATATGAGTTGGCCTGATGCCAGGTAAGCATGTGTGGTGCAATTTAGGGTTATAACAGTAGGCATAGGTGGATTTTCATCCTCACTATCATCATCTTAATAAGAAGAAACTATAGTAGGAACATAAGATGGCACACAATTTGAAGATGGATCATAGGCCGAAGATGGAACAAACGCAAAATTAGGCTCGTAGTCCAAGATATTTTCATCAAATTTAACATCTTTTCTAATAATAATTTTATTGGAATGAGGTTTAAGAAGTATGTAACCTTTGACACATTTAGAATATCTAACAAAAATACACTTCTCACTTTTAGGATATAAATCTTTCCTTTTCTCATCACGAATGTGAGCCCATTCTATACTATCAAATACAAAAAAGTGGTTTACAACTAGCTTAATTTTAGTCCATGCTTCTTTGGGAGTTATATTTTTTAGAGCCTTTGTGGGAGTCACATTTACTATGTAATTTTCATAGTTGATGGATTTATCCCAATAATGAAGACTTAATCCTTTAGATTGGATCATATAATTAGCCATTTCCTTTAATGTACAATTATTTCTATCCATTAATGTACATTAGCCATTTCCTTTAATGTACAATCACATATTCACCTCCATTATTTGTTCTTAACCTTTGAATTTGATGTCTAGATTGTTTTTCTATAAGGGCCTTGTAGGCCAAAAACTTGTCAAAAAATTCACTATTAAGTTTTAAGAAGTAAACCCAAGTGTGTCTAGAGAAGTCATCATTGAAAGTTAAGAAATACTTGCACCTAGAGAAAGAAGGAGAAGAAAGCGAACCACACAAATAATTGTGAACATGTTGCAAAGGGGATGAGACATGTCAAGAGACATATTTGTCAAAAATGTCTCGATGATGTTTACTAAGAACACAACCAATACAAACAACATCTTTGGAAGAAACAAGAGGAATACCACTCACCATGTGTTGATTACATAGTTTCTGTAATGAGCGATAATTTAGTTGACCAAACTGCTCATGCCAAAGTTTGTTCAAGTCATTGCTATGAACAACAAAAACTTATGGAAAAGATGATGACCCGATTTTTTCAAACTTATGCAACCTAGTAATCATTAACAATTCTAGTTTCTAGGGCATGCTTAGGACATTTAAAATCCTTAATTAAAACTTGGTGAGGTGAAAACGCTATGGTTTTACCCTTACTTGAATGAGTGATCAATTTGATACACTAATAGACAGTTGTAGGAAAGACTTGGAGTAAACAATACATCATTGAAATGATGATTATCCATCTGGACTGTTCCAGACCATACAACACTAAGAGATCTATCATCACCGACAAAAATTTTTTTGGTGTTACATTCATTAAGAGCAGAAAATATGACTTTATCCTTAGCCATATGATAAGATGCTTCAGAATCAATAAGCCACTCATCGAAAGAAGTATAAGTTGCATTGAACGGGAAACTAGAAGTAGAAAGTGCATTCCCATGAGAAGAAGAAGAAGAAGAATCTATACTGATGTTGTGATTCTTCATTGTTTCTTCTAAGGCTTCTATCTTTTAAAAAGATTTAGAATCCACAAGACCATATTTCCCACAAAAGTTGCAATGTATGTTAATCTTCTTACTTTTTGATTTTTCTCCTTTGTCACCATTAGGATTAGAAGTTGCCGTAGAGGGTTTGGGACCCTTGTTTTTCTTGTTGTTGTGGTGAGGATGTTGCTTCTTGGTATTCTTGGATTTATCTTTCTGTTGGGCCACTAAGGCTTTGTTGGATGTACCTGCAATGTTGATCAATCCAAGTTGCACAAGCTTATCTTTCTCTCAAATCATAGAATCACAAAAATACTCGAGATAGGGTTCTTTATAAGAACTCCATAGATATTTTGTGGTTGCATAAAAGGTATATACAAATTAAACACATGCACTACCAATCTTGGAAAGAATAACACATATGCATTGGCTGTCATTTAGATCTAGTTTGCAGTCTATACATAAAAGTATAAGTATTTTAAACTTAGATAAGTATTCTTCAATGAAAGGAAAATCATTGGGACTTAAAGTCATTAACTGATTTTCTATCTGATGGGCTCGAATAATATTGTTTTTACCAAACACAACTTGAATCTTTTCCTAAGCTTCATCGTAGGCATTGATTCCTTGAAGGAGAAACCTTAAATAAGGAGAGATGAAAATTATGATCAGTCCACATGCTTAATCATTCTTATTGTCCCATTTTACTTTATTTTCATCATCAATGGGTTCTCATTCTTTTCCCAAGGTAATCCGGTCCAATCCTTTACTTCTTAGTACATCCTCCATATGAGATTTCCATGAGAATTAGTTGGTACTGGTAAGAAAAACATCATTGAGAGAATACATATTAAAATATGTAGATAATATGGATTCAAAAGTTGAAACTAATGGTCTAGATGGAAATCTCTCAAAAAAATATGTTGTTAAAAAAAACGACATTGAAACCGGACTTTAGATGTGAAAATTATTCCCTTTTGAAAAAATTCATAAAGGATAACCAAAGAGACACATGGTAAGTAGAAGTTGGTCCATGTGGTGATGCACCTCTTTATCTAACTTTCCCTATAAGATCACTTTTACAAATAAGTTACTTATGAAACGACTCACTTTTATAGAATAAGTGGGAAACACTTTTACAATGAGGTTACTTTGTAAATTAAAGTTACATGCAAAACAATAACTAAAAAGAATAGTAAAGCTGCTTATAGTGATTCACTTTTATAAATGAAGTGAAATGCACATTACAATGAATGCATGAAATTTTTCAAAAATTGTTGGCACAGGGGCAGACCCGAGGTTCAATGCTCAAGAGCGCACCAACAAAACCCTAACTACTGGCCCTTTTGGAAACACTTGCGAAGCAGATGAAGTCTCACCCAAGGTAGAGGCAGGGGTGGTTACAGGACTCAGATGTCTGCAACCTTAGCTAGGACACTGATATGTGATTATATCTTTTACAGGGCACTTAGCATGGATCATTCGTCAATATTTAACCCGTATGGTACTTCGCAGATAACACAGAGCATCACAGTGAATACTTATACTAAATATGGTCCAGTACTTAGCCACATAGATATAGGTTAGGTTCAACATATTAAGCACTAAGCATCTTATATATCAGATCTAACATTCATTCATATATCATCAACACAAATCATAACTATATCTACTTAATCACATCCAACACTTAGCCAAGAAGGAGATAAACACATTAAATCGAAGAACAAAGAAAAATACAAACAGTTACCATGGTTCACCCCCACCCTGGGGTTACGTCCACAAAGTCTTCTTTATATTATCTCGGTCAAGAAATTACAACACAGAGCTTCAATGACCCTTACTTCACACAGGACATAAGATCTACACAACTCGCTAGATCCTTCTTCCTTGTGCTCAGCACAAAACCACAACAACTTGCACTTAGTGTTTCGATCTCCTTACAATCATGCACAGAGTACTTGAAATATACGTCTGACCACACAGGTCCAGCTACTAGCACTAAGCCTTTAGCTATACATTTTCACTAAGTTGTCCCCCCTACTTACATTTCCTAAGTATCTATTTATAGATAAAAAAATGGGCCTAAACATGGGTAAACCCATGGGCCGACATCCATTTCTCTTTACATCAACCCAAAATCCCTAAAAGGTACCCAAAAATAGGTATTGCTTGCTTTGCGTTGCGCTCCGTCTTTGGCAAGCTGTCACAGTCCCAAAATGGTCAAATATGACCAAGTATCCTTCAAAACTTGGTTAAGGACCAACATGCCCCCAAAACTCACCTGTGAGTCATCCCGAGTCACTCAGGTATGTTCAATTCTACCTTGAATTCCTCAAGCTTGGATTGAGCCGCTTCAACCTACTGCAGTGCAACAACCTCTTGCTCAGTAAGTTCCTGGATCAATGTCTCATTGAGCGGTCCTTCCTAGCACTATTTTGCAGTGATGACAACTTGTTTGAGTTCAACTTCTTGGTTTTCAAGTTCAGCAAACAGTTGACATACGTTTTCTTAGATCGTTTGAAGTCATTGGGAGACTTCCATCACTTTACTTTGCAGCGCATGTATCTGTTGCTAGGCTGTGCGTTGTTATGTGAACCTATTCATTCTTTCGACTGGGGTCAAAGTCTTTATCTGCGCCTATATCGTGTCTGCATGTTGCTTGGCTTCTTGGAGTTGTGTCTCCAATGTCTACAATTCTGGAGTCTCTGTGATGGTTTCATAAGTCTGGGTGCTTCTAGCGCTCAGTTGCTTGCATTCCAAGGAAAAGGTTTTTAATCGGCCAACTGTGCTTTGAGCAGTGGCCTCTCTTAGATATCTTATCTCTTGGGGTGTCTTAGGTATGGTGCAGAGCTATAGATCCATGATGCGCTGTTGGAGTTGCTAGATTACTTCTTCCAGTTGGGTCACCTACTATGGGAGATGGTCTTCCATCTTTACTTCTATGATCGTCATAGAGCGAAGTGATTTGTGAACTCTTTCCTATACTTCAAGTTTCTCTACTAGAAACTGTGCCTTTTCCTCATCCCACTTCGCTTTCAGGGCCATCTTTTCCAGTTCTACATCCTTCTGTTGTTCTAAAAGTGCTATATGTGCTTTCATCAAAGCCTGGGTGGCTTGCACTGTCTTCTTGAGATTTTCGAAGGCGAGCTTCGACTTGATCAACGATCTGGTGTAATTTTGTGGGCTCATCACCTGCTCCTGGTGTTTCTCTTATCACAGGTGTTGTAGACACTGCATGGATGGACTGGAGTGCTTGCTCCACTTCTTTGAGTTCGCCTTTGATTCGGTTGAAGAGCTCCTCTTTCTTTTCTACGAGCTCGAGTGAAACGTTGTTCAGCACGACAATTAAGAATTCAAAGTCATTCGGGGTAAGGGTAGTTTTAAGCATGGTCTGGGCAACTTTAGCTTTCTTTCGGGAGGAGGGTTTTGGTGGTGTCATCTTTCTTTTCATGGAGGGATCCTCCTCCTCTCTTGGTGGAGTCACTTCACCTCTGTTTTGCTCCACTTCTGTACCGCCTAGCTCATCACCATCACCTCCCTACGCAGATGAGATCGAAGCATTCTTCGTGGATGTGCTAGGGACATATTCAACTTTGTCATCCTTCTTAGTCCTGCTTGGCCCAGGTGTATCCGACATAGCTTCAGGTCTTTCCTCATTGGACATATCTGCGGGGTCTACTGCAACAAGTAGGTTTGCTGACCATTCCTTGGTGATCTCCTCCAATTTGTCCTCTATTAGCTTGTAGTAGGATTGGAGTTGTTGTTTATGTTCATCACCGCGCGCTGTAATGTAGATGAAGTGGTGATCCACGCTAAACTTCATCAAAGGTATAAACCTATGAAGTGTATTCGGAGTGATTCACAGTATAGACTAGATGAAATTCTTCAATTGGTTGAATTAGGTGTGGAAGACAACGTTAGATTGCCACTCCTTGTTCATGTCACTGGAGTACCACAACATACATAACTTCACGGCTAGTGGCTCGAAAGGTTCGATCTCCGGGAAAGTGGTTCCCTCTGGCAGCTTCGAAGTGATGAAAGCTATGAGTATGAGTACCCAACTAAAGTGGAACTCATACCCTTGGTCTTGTGCTCTTTTGCAATCCAACTCTAACTGGTTGACGAGATATTGCGCCCAATTCATCTATAGTCCCTCGGCGCACTTCCCTACGAGGTCAACTACGAAGCCAGTCACCTGTTTTGGTTTGTTCTTACGAACTAATTTGACCGTGATCAACTGACATGCAAGGTGCATTATTCCGCTCTGGATGGATGCTAACTTGTAGCCTCGCGTGCCCTTCTCTACATCGCCTTAAGTTTCTTTTATCCATTGTGCTAGTGCTCGGTCAAAGGTCTTGCCTGGGTAAAATTCCTGTGGGTCAGGGCCTTGCATGATGAGTCTTGTGATCCGATTGATAAGAGTTGGATCCACAGTAATGTGGCAGTCCAACCATAAATATCCACCGTGATAGCAAGACAACAACAACCTGACGCATGCGTTGACTTCTTGGTGGCTGCCGAAGTGAGGGATCTTCATTACGTTGAGTAGTGTGGACTGCATGAGGTTCTGGGTCCAGGACTGTGGGACAATATTAGGATTACGACCTTTAGTCTTAGTTAAGTATTTATGTGGATCCAACATGTTGTAGGTTTTGTGATCTCCAAGGTTAAAATCACTGAATTTTAGGGCTACGAGCTTATCCTAGTCAGCATGTACTGCGCACACTCCTTTCATAAGATACATGGTGATCAAGTTGTACTCAAATTCTCTGGGTACACTATCGCGGTTAATGTTTCCACTCAAATGTGGGATGTAAACCAACAAAATGCGCGGGATCAACTTGGCATTTGTAATATCATCTCTGTGCTTTGTTCTTGTCTCGGTCATGGTTCTGGAAGGTCCTACGCTGCGAGCAATAGAGGGAGAAGTTTGGACTCCTCCTGACGACGATGCTTGCACACCTACAAAAATCCTTCTCTCTGACATGACTCTCTCAAACATTAGGTCAGTCAAAACTTCTTCAACTACTTTCTCAACAACGCTGAGCTCGTCCGACATACAAGCTTGGGTCCACTAGCTCAGGTTTGAAAATGACATCTGATATTACGATGAAAAGTAAGGAAAAAAAGAAATGATCTCAGGGTAAGTAAATCTCAAGGTTCATGCTCAAATTCTCAGTTAGAAAAAAGTATTCTAGGTGCATGGTGTGATGGACTAAGTAGGGAAAATTAACAAGGGTCTACTTCCAATGGATATGGGGCCTGCTTTAACTCCGTTCTATCCATTCTGGTGCTATCCAATGGTCTAGTGGTAACCCATAACTTCTTTTCGACCAGTTCAGGGTGGCATTCGAACATGCATATCGGTTCCAACGGGTATATTGCTTCGTCATGGCGAAGTATTCTATGTCGTTGTTTTGATATCTCAGCGAAGCTCCAATTCTGCAATTCTTCTTGCTGCGAAGTGTTCTCTAGAACCTCTTGTAAACTTATAGTACTAGCCCTTTTCTTTCTTAACTTTATAGCCTTCTTCCTAGTGAACTTTGTCTCAGTAATGCTGTTACCATTCTGATGCTGATCTTCTGTGGTCTTAGTTACTTCGTGTTGTTGAAAGTCTTTCCTAGGGTTCCTTGATAATACTTCTTCTGTATCAAAAATAGGTAACTCGATCTTCTGTGGATCCTCAAGTGTTATCTTAGCTTCAACATCAGAGTTGCTAATATTAAATATCTGTGATTTGTTCTTTTGTTCTTCAATCAAGTGTGCGATCCTTCTGGTCATAAAGTCTTTTAACTCTTGCTTCTTCTGTTCCAAAACTTTTTCTTCCTCTTTTCGTCTGGCTTGTTCTCTATCAATCCAACGTTTTCCTATGAGAATGGTAAACGGGGCATTGTCTTCAACAAATTTAATAATCTCAAAGTCTTCCTCTGTCGAAGTTCCATTGATAGTCATAGGTATCCAGATGAGCCTTGCACATAGGTTTACTAACTTTCCTCTGAATAAACTTGTTCCTCCTAGGGAAGGGATCATGGCAGGATTTCCTATAGCTTCCCAAGTTCTTTCCGGCATAATGTTCACTTGTATCTCTTCATCAAGAATACAGTCAATGTCAAAGTCCCCTATTCTTTCTTCGATTTGATCCTTTTCTTTGAAGATCTCTGATAACCTAACATGTCGGTGATCATTCAAGGTGTATTTCATCTGTAGCAATATATTTTATGATTCTTTTTGGGTTTCTGCTATGATCTTGGTCTCTTGATCTCCTTCAAGGTTTTCTTGCTCCATATTCAAATTTTCAAGTCTAGCAATCATTCTAGGGAAATCCAATACTTCATGGTCCATAGCTTTACAACAAAGGCAACTGGGGTTTCTCCCAAGGCATTCCTTAGCAAGATGGTTTGGTCTTTTTCAACTGTAACAAAGAGTTAATCCTCTCTTTCTCTTCAATGATCCCCAATTCTTCTTGTACTGTGCACTAGGATCATAATGGTTGGTCTGGAAAAATTTATTTCTAGGATCCTGCATCCACTTATTAGTCCAGACATTCTTTCTATGCATAGGTATAACATATCTATTGTTATACTTACCATATCTATTCATATCAAACTTTTTTTCATCTATTAATGCCTTAGTTTTTAAGCTAGGACAAAATCGATCAAACATACCTAGATCCATGTTCTAGAAACAAGAAAATTCACTTATCTACAAAGCACAAAAGCTTCCAGATCTAAGAACTTTTGACTATTCTTACCTTTATTAGAGCACAAAGATTACATATATTATTTCTTTTCTGCATATCTGACTTCTTTCTTTCAAAAATTTCCACTCTTACTTTTCTTAGGGCACAGAGAATTCATATCTCTATTCTTTTCTTTGGATCTGATCTTTCTTTCTTCAGATTTGACCTTATTCCTGGTACAAAGTTGCACAGGTCGAGTAAAAAGCTATGCACTAGGGAAATAGATCTACGCACAGAGCTTTCTTTTGCACAACATTTATTTTTCCTCAGTTCCCAACAATCACAGTTTTAGGTCTCGACAACAGAACCATTTGTTGGCACAGGGGTAGACCCGGGGTTCAACGCTCAAGAGTGTACCAACAAAACCCTAACTACCATCCCTTTCGAAAACACCTGGGAAACATATGAAGTCTCACCCGAGGTAGAGGCAGGGGTGGTTGCAGGACTCAGATGTCTACAACCTTAGTTGGGACACTGATCTGTGATTATATATTTTACAGGGCACTTAGCATGGATCATTCATTAATATTTAACCCGTATGGTACTTCATAGATAACACATAGAATCACAATGAATACTTATACTAAATATGGTCCAATACTTAGCCACATAAATATAGGTTAGGTTCAACAGATCAAGCACTAAGCATCTTATATATTAGATCTAACATTCATTCATATATCATCAGCACAAAGCATAACTAGATCTACTTAATCACATCCAACACTTAGCCAAGAAGGAGATAAACACATTAGATCGAAGCACAAAGCACAATACACACAGTTACCGTGGTTCACCCCCACCCCAGGGTTACGTCCACAAAGTCTTGTTTATATTATCTCAGTCAAGAAATTGCAACACAGAGCTTCAATGACCCTTACTTAGCACAAGACAAAATATCTGTGTAGCTCGCTAGATCCATCTTCCTTGCTCTCAACAAAAAACCACAACAACTTGCACTTAGCGTTTCGATCTCCTTACAATCATGCACACAGTACTTGCAATATACGTCTGGCCACACAGGTCCAGCTACTAGCACTAAGCCTTTAGCTATACATTTGCACTAAGCTGTCCCCCCTACTTACATTACCTAAGTATCTATTTATAGATTAAAAAATGGGCCTAAACGTGGGTAAACCCATGGGCCAACATCCCTTTCCCTTTACATCAACCCAAAATCCCTAAAAGGTACCCAAAAATAGGTCTTTCTTGCTTCGCATTGCGCTCTGTCTTTGGCAAGTTGTCGCAGTCCCAAAATGGTCAAATATGACCAAGTATCCTTCAAAACTTGGTCAAGGGCCAACAAAAATTAACAAAAAAGAGACTTGAACTCAAGGCCTCTTACTAAAAAAAACAACTTTTAACCAAGTGAGCTAGTGAAAAATACATTATAATCTTGAGAAGGAGGATGAGGGGTATTGTTTTTTTTGAAGATGACCTTGAAGTGCGTGATAAAAAATAATTATTTTCTCATTTTCACACGTAAACAAATTTTATTCTAGACAAAAACAAGGGGTTAGATATCGATTAGCTTACCCAAAAAATGTAAATTTTCTCTATGTTTCTGATTTGTTGAGATTGCATTGAGTGCATGACAAAGAGAATATATAGACAAGAAAACATTTTCACTCTATTTATGATTTTCCGGGATCACATAGAGTGCAAGGAAAAGAGAATATGCAGACTGAAAAGAGTAGCAACCTAGAAACAAAAACAAAAAACCAAAATATTATCTCTGTATTTTTTTTGTATTTTAAAAAGGTTTTTTTCAAGATTTATACCTCCAGATTTGACTGAAATGGATGTATCTTGGGAAAATTGAAACCTTTTTGAGTGAAATGAAAATAATTTATAAATGAAATGACTTCTCTAGATGCATTTGAATTGTCCTCTCGACCCAAAAATGAATAGAAAGATTAGAAACTAGAGATGCAGAAACACAACTTCAAGATCTTGATCTATAATGGGAGCGGGTCTTCAAATGCGCTATGATACCATGTTTGACAACATAGGTATTCCAACAAAGTATGAACACCTTTAGTAAATACTCACACTACTAGATTAAATATCAACACACTAATGTTTTTATGTGGTAAAACCCCTGTGGGGAAACATCCATGGCCCCAACCAATATGGCCACTTAAGGAAATTTATTAATGCAAAAGAAAAAGAGTTTACAAGAGAGTTTCTCACAATCAATGATTGAAATATGACCCTCCATGCTCTTTAAATAGAGATGATGGATCAATCGGGTGCTAAGCCATAGATCAATGGAGCCGTTAAGATCAAGGAGAATATGAAACGTCGGATTACTCTATGTGGGGAACATATCGTGACCATCAAATTACAAATTCATACTAAAGAAACATACTTTAACCTAATGACACATTAGACCAAGTTGATCTTAACTAAATCATAAGTGTATAAATTTCCTAACATTTACATCCTCATGTTACCTAGGGTAGTTTAGTGTATTAGATGATTGCATATACTTCATATTTGACGTCCTCGTCATAATGTCCATAATCAGACTTGTAAGCATATACTATTAGGCATAATAAAAACACCTAATATACATTTTAATTCTTCTCACACACTCATCAGTTCATGTACACAAAAAAAATATATTATCTTATTACTTGATTTATGAACACCAACATGTTATGGGAAGTGTTGGCTTAGGGTTTTAGACCCATGGTTTGAAAGGATTTTCCAAAATATAACCCATTAGCTTCATCATATTCAATATTTAAGCACTGAATAAGGTCTTACCCAAGACACCATGATAATAATAGAGACATAATGTTTGTGCATTGCATGGAGGAATAATATAGATGTGAAAACACTTAGCTAAGAGATACACATTATATACTATTCACTCATAACACAATTCATATACATAACGTCCAAGCTAACATATATATCAAGCATTCATTTATAATAGAGTACATGATAATAAGTATCAACTTGGGCATCAATCCTTCATTTATTAATCACACATAAACCTTCAGATACATGGAGGGTTGTAGCATGCATAAAGACTCATTAAACTTAAACTAGAGACCAGAGATTCAGGTCTTGATCTACTTTATCTCTCATATTCTACTTATAGATATATAATTACAATGAACAACCAATCATTGAAAAAGAAGTGAACCCCTACATGTTTACATGCATTCCTTATATCTCTACAGAGCATGAGAATCATAAAAAACCTTCCAACTCACTAACAACCTTGAACTTGACCAATCAATCAGTTACAAAAATGGTTACAATCATCACGTTGATCTTCGAGGATTTGATATGCATGCAATATTTACAATTTCTTGCACATACTATTTTATCCCTCAAGATGTTCCGGGATGTTGTTGGAACGATGTCGAGGCACCCTAGGAGCTAATACTGAGGATGATTCTTAAAGCTATTTTTGGAGTAAGTTAATTGTGCAATATTTGGGAAGTTTTTCCCTCTCTCTTTGTTGAAATTATAGGACATTAAAAAATATCAACCTAGATGACATTCTCTCAACTCTTAGAGGCATATGTCTACAAGTGTTTCATACAATTAAGTTTTAAAAGGAGAATTAAATGGTGAATTAGAAGAAAAAATAAAAATAAGCATACAAGGCACTGCTGAGAATGAATCCTATAGCTTATGGGAAAAGAACAACGTGGTGAGAAATTAAGAAATCAACATCCCTAATAGGTGAATACAAATCAATAAAAACATGCTTCACACAATTAACATCTTCATACATCCAAGTACATGGAGGTACCCTTTTCATATCACTTAAATGCACAAATAAATGAAAAGAAATGGTCATACATTTAGATGAAATCACTTCTATGTCATAACTAGAAATCATACAATAACATTGAATATGGTGAATAGTTTGTTGTCTGATATTTTATAAATTAGATCGTATATAATAAAAGAAAAAATGGGAGAATATGATTTACAAGAACACAACCACTATAAGAAAAGGAATTACAGACTGAAACATAATGCATGGGATGAATCTTTGGTTTCCTGCTGCATTTACCACATGTCTATTCTCAAGGATTATGATCAAACAACTCTGATTGTAAGAAAATATTAAATTCCCTAAAGTGTCGACCTTAGCAATGAGAACCTTCATTGTCTTTTATTCCTCTTGCTCATGCCCTAAAATTCTTCTTGAAACCATTTCCATCTTCTTGAAACTATTTACTTCTTCTTGATTCTTAAATGATTTCACCCTTGTTAAAACTGTAAAAAATACTTTTTCCTGTTGGATTTTTGTTATGTTGAGATCGTGGGGAAGATGGATATTTAACACCCAAAAACCTATCGAGCTCTACTCCTTAAATGTTCATGCAATCATTTCTTCTGTTGCATCATACTATAAATCATAGTTGTAGATATTGTGTGACTCACCAACCGCCGGATCCATCTTGGGCATGTGATCACAACCATTGATTAGAGGGTCACCCATCACATCGATTAAGGGCTCTGTCCCAATAGGAATTCGACGAGGGATATTCTGATGGGATGGTAGACTGATTATCCTGATTCACTTGAGGAATGAAAAACATATGTGAACCATCGATCTTGGGTGCAATGCAATGTGATCCATTGATCTGTTCTCAACTCAAAGTTTGAAATCAATTAAGTTATTGCAATGTCACTACTGACATTATTTGGGTCCCCTAGACATGTGGAAACTTTGGATTGGCCCGACAGGTTCCCTTCTTGCATTAACTTCTTTCTTACGTCACCCGGGACATGTGTCCATTTATATTTACTTGCGCAAGGGGGAAAACCATGATAGATTTTAGGCCATTGATCTCGTTCCCCACCATATCTGGACCATCGATTGGAGGTGTACCGATAAGAGAGATTACAAGTTGTGTCCCAATATGACTCTAATGAGAGGTACTCTGAGCTAGTCCATCAGAGTGAGGTCGATTGCAGGCATAATGATGAAGCTATATGAGGGGAATCCGATGAAGGAGAATTTGAAAAGGGAGACTTAGAGTTGACGTCATCCTGGACACATGGAACATTTTAATTTGTCCTTTATGGTGTTGATGTGGTATGAAGGCGTGACACATGTCACCCATTTTTTATGTGTTGAACGGTGCATCCAGTGGGTTCCACATGTCCACGTGGCAACCACTGGTTAACCCTGACAGTGCTCCACTGGAGAGCTAACATGACACCTAACTGAGAGGATTCAAGATTGATGATCAGATATGGACTAGTGATCGGAGGATCCCATCATATTGATAAAGAGATAGGTCCCTAATAGGACTCCAACGAGAGGAATTTGATGACTATAAGATATCACATCTCAACCATTGATCTGGAACTAGAAATAAAATCAGAGTCATTAATCTGGTTGTGCCCGAAAGTGAAATTTGGCTAAGGAAAATATGTCACGCTAATGCCTTCCTGGACACGTGGTGATTTTATATTGGCTCATGATGGTATTGATGTGGCATAGGAGTAGGACACATGTCACCTATTTTTTATGTGTGATGTTGTGCCTTTGATGGATTTCTTCTGTATACATGGCGACCGTTGGTTTGCCTTGACAGGCGCTCTGCTGACATGTTGACACAACCACATAATGAGATTTGAACCATTGATTGGAGTGATTAAGAGTTAGGTCTTGAGGGGGACTTCGACGAGGTGACTTTGACAACCATTGTTTTTTCTCCCCCTCACTTATATCTATCTGATCTGATATGGCCTCGAATCCTTGCTAGCACTTGGTTCCTGAAATACGGTCTCATGATAATCTCCCTAAAAAAATACTTAGCCCCTTTTCGAGTGCAATAATCCCCTTTTGGACCTCTTATAATCACTCAAGTGTTTAACTATTTCCTTATGCGCATAGTGGAATTGATTTTATTCCTTTTTCTTCTATCTTCCTTAGAATAATTTGACTCTTGACTGTCCATAGGCTCTTCAAGATTATTCTCTATCTCTAATTCATCAAATCTCAACACTATAATGTTCATGCAACCTTTATTTAAAGGCTAGAACAAAATTGTTAGTAACATTTTTCTCTGGCAGGGAAAACATACCCTTGTGGTCTGCTAAGAACTATAGACCAAGTTCCTTCTTCTATTGGGTTATGGAGTTTTCCTAAAATGATACATCTCTCCGATGCCTAAAAATTGATCTAATATGTGACACATAAATGCTCAACAACTTACAAACGTTATAACCCTATCTACTTGTTGAAGTAATGAATGGTGAGTGAAGTAAAATTTAAAATTCATGAACATAAATGAAAAGGATTTACTTATGTATAGGGTAAGAAAAATCTACAGTGATCAGTACTGCAAGAAATGTTTGAGGAACCTCCCATTCACAGGAGCCCCAAACAATTCTCCATCCATCTAGGCTAACTAATATGTATTTTTACCTTGCAATGCAACAAATTTGAAGGTTCCAAGCCAAAGGTTGTCAAATTTTCCATGCTTCCCTTTAGCTTCCCTTCAGACATCCAATTTAAGGACCATATCTCTTGTTATGAAATTTCTTTCCTTCGTTATTTTATTGAATATTTCTTTCACTCTGCTTGATGGACCTGAGACTTTATCTGAACTTTCTCTCTCTCTCTCTTTCTCTTGTTGGACTTCAATTATCTGGCCAATTCTTCTCTACATTTCATATGGTTCTACCTCCTCATCTTGTAGTAGTTTCATCACAGGAAGGATGATTTGGATGGGGGAAATGGATTCCAATCCATATACTAGATGAAAAGGAGAAGTTCCAATGGTCTTCTTAATGTTGACTCTATCTACCGAGATAACATATTTTAGGTGAGAATCCCACGCCTTATTGTTTTTGGATAACACTTTCTTGATAATGTTGATGAGGTTCTTATTAGAGGATTCAACCAAACCATTACCATGTGGATAGTAAGTAGTAGAGTTTCCTATCTCTATGTTATAGTCTTAACAAAACTTAACCAATTTGGCAGATTTGAAGGCATGAATATTATCAGTGATGATATTTCTTTTGCATCCAAATCTATCCAAGATATTTTCCTCTAAGAACTTAATAATGATTGTATCAGTGGTTTCCCTGGTAGGTATTCCCTCTACAAATTTTGTGAAATATTTTGTGGCTGTAAAAATCCATTTATGCTATCCACTTGAGTTTGGGTTAATTTCACCGATGAAATATAATCCCCACTATTAAAAAGGTGTCTCAACTTTTATTTGTCTTAGTGGGAGGGGAAACAACTTATTCTTTCCTGCAAACATTTGACATTCTACACACGATCTAACCATGCAATTTACATCGGAGAAAAAAGAGGGCCAATAATTGTTGGATTATTGAGAGGGGGGGGTGAATCAATAATAGAGAAATTTAATCCTTTTTAACCATAAAATTCAAGTGTTAAATGAATGTAGCATTATCATCCAATATTTTCTGAGTAAATACAAAATGAACAAATGATCAATCATACACATACACAATACACCAATGTTTTTACGTGGAAACCCAAAGTGGGAGAGAACCACAGAGTGATTTTTATTATATGTCTTTAAGAATTACATTCATTGGAAGAACCTACTTCCTTTGTTTTCCAGCTGCAACTGGAAGGAGGCTCCAACCCCCTAGTTTCTCAAGCTACAACTTACGGGAAGCTCCAACTCCCCTATTCTCTGGCTACAACCAGAAGGAGGATACAACCCCCTATGTTCTCTGACTACAACCGGAAGGTGGCTACAACCTCTTGTCCTTTCCCCGTCCAACCGCCTTGACGTAGAAGTAGAATGATGGAACCATTGTCACACTATCACTGTGAGATATACTATTGTAAACCTATACCAATCAACCTATAATCAACCTGTAACAACCTGTACCAATAACCTGTGCCAACATGTACCATACATAAACCTATACCTCAACCTATACCATAAACAAATGCATCAACCATGCACCAAACATGTACATGTAACCTGTCACAATAACTTGTCCAAACAACCTATACCATAAACAAGTGCATCAACCATGCACCAACCTGTACCTCAATGAGTGCATCAACCATGAACAAAATATGTATCAATCATGCATCAAATACACATAAAATATTACTCATCAATATGTATCAACATCATCAACTATACACCTCATGTATGTGCCAACTCATCAACTACTTGTCTCAACCATGTACCCAACATGTACCTCAACGAAAATCCATCATCAATTTCATCATCCAAATCTGATTTGTAACTCTGTAATAGACCTGTTGTACATGATCACATACCTTGTTGAATTCTGGCTTATTCTAGAGAGCGAACTTGTAGATCATTCCCCGCACATAATATTTGTTGTATGGATCTTAAAAAGTATCATCAACAAACTTTATCCTCCCTTGAATTTCGTCCTTCTTTACTTCACCTTCCCTCTGAAATTTGGCTTAGATATCCTTTGGTTACCTCAATAACTTGTAGATATTCAATATTCTCAAGTGTGATTAAAATGAGAGAGCTTTGCCTCTTATTTATACTTTCATGTAGCTTCCTCAAGGGGTTACCTTTTAACCATCTTAACCCACTTTCCTTATTTTAGGGTTAACCCACATCTAACCACTTGTCCACTTAGTAATTTCT
>SNQJ01S0027062.1:5779-65860 GCA_010110895.2 Picea sitchensis | reverse complement strand
CTCCATTAAATTTATTATTTAAATAATTTATTTTGTATCCACTTTGACTTATAGTACACTCATCACTTCACTTTATTATTTACCTTTTAAAATCTATTAAACCACTTTCCTTATTTTAGGTCTAACCCACTTCTAACCACTTGTCCACTTAGTAATTTCTCCATTA
This sequence comes from Picea sitchensis, assembly GCA_010110895.2. Lineage (NCBI taxonomy): Eukaryota > Viridiplantae > Streptophyta > Pinopsida > Pinales > Pinaceae > Picea > Picea sitchensis. Next base: position 65,694 of record SNQJ01S0027062.1, on the reverse strand, counting down.
ACTTTATTATTTAAATAATTTCTTCTTTGCAACCACTTTGACTACTTTGACCTTTTTGGGCTTCTAGATGACTCATGAGGGTTCTCCAACTTCACATGGCCATAACTCTCTAACCGTGAGGTGTTATGTGACGTTCCACATACCACCGAAAATGGCATGACATGTATTATCCATACATAATAATATTACCTTCAAATACATTAAAATTCATACCATTATACATCAAACAAACTTTGGTACATTACCCAAACCTTTATGCTAACAGAATTCACTACCATAATTTCTTCAAGGGTTGACATCAATGACAACCAACCCAAATAATCAACAATACCCCCCTTTGTCATTGATGGAAACACTCTGATGCAATAATGAAGTCATATCACTCATGCTCCCCCTGTGACCATCACTCTCCATGGAGCCATGCCTCTGTGCTCTTTCTCCAAGCATTTACCTTTGCATATGATAAATCTCTCCCCCTTTGTCATCAATGGAAAAGGTATATTTCCATCCAGGGTTGCTCCCCCTGACTGAACTCTTCCTGAAACTGATCTCGTAACTTGAACTATCCTCTTTATGGTTATTCCTCGTGTAAATATAAGACAGATAAGATAAGCATTCAATATCATTCATTTTGGAGTAGAAATTACTCTGAGTCTCTGGCGAAGATACTCAAATTCTTCCCTTGGAAGTAGTTTTGTAAAGATGCCTGCCACTTGTTATTTTGTGCCCACATATTTAACTCTAATGTTCTTCTCTGCAACCTATTCCCGTAGAAATTGATACTTTATTGGAATGTGCTTCATCTTGGAGTGCATCACCGAGTTCTTTGAGATACTGATGACTCTTGTATTATCACAATATATTGGAATGGGCTCATCATACTCAACCTGCATATCTGTCAGATTTTGTTTCATCCATAGAACCTGTGTACAACATGTTTCTGTTGCAATATACTTTGCTTTAGTTGTAGATAAAGACACTGATGATTGTTTCTTTCTTATCCAAGATACTAAACACTCACCCAAGTAGAAATTTTCTCCACTGGTGCTTCATCGGTCATCAATGCAACCTACCCAATCTGCACCTGTGTAGGCAATAAGTGATAGATCCTTTCCTTTTGGATACCATAATCCAAACTCTTATGTTCCTTTGAGATATCTCAAAATCTGCTTCACTACTAAGACATGTGATTCCTTTGGTGCTTCTTGAAATAGTGCCACCTGTCCAACTACCTGCATTTACATCTGGTCTGGATCCTGTCACATATAGTAAGCTACAAATCATTGACTTGTATTTCCTCTGGTCTGTAGACTTTGAATGATCATCTTTTCTCAACTTGCAACTAGTTTGCATAGGAGTGGTAATTGGTTTGGAATATTCCATTATGAACTTCTTTAGCATTTCTATGATATACTTAGTTTGAGAAATAAAAATTCCTTGGTTTCTTTGACGTATTTGAAGACCCAGAAAGAAGGATAGTTCTCCAAGTAATGACATTTCAAATTAATTCTGCATATAATTTGTAAATTTCCGGCTTAACTTGTCATCCATACTTCCAAAAATAATATCATCAATATAAAATTCAATTAATAAAATACCATCTTCAGTTACCTTGATGTAAAGGTTGTTGTCTGCACTTCATTTTCTGAACCCTTCCTATTGTAGATTTTTATCCAGTCCAGAGTACCATGCTATAGGAACCAGTTGTTCAATGTAGACTTCTTCTTCAAGTTTCCCGTTCATAAAAAATGATTTCACGTCCATATCTGTCCATATTGTTCAAGACTCTACTACAAAATTGTCAATAATTTTTACTCATATGTCACTGTACTATCATGAAGTACTACTACAACTGATTAATCTATCATATTGTACTTTTGCTAACTGAATGCACCGAATCTGTCTACTCAAATTCTGCAAGCTGCTTGAAGGATGGTTCTTTGATCTATCTCACCTACCACATAGACTCCCCCTGTCTATTATTCATATTATCTGGGAGTCTCTAAGCTAGATGGCTTAAAAAAATTCCTGCTCTAAAGTGTATTCATCATCATATTCATTAGTAGATTCATCATCTCTCTGAGATATGACTTTTTTCTTTCTGTCTGTGGATTCATCCTTCACTACAGTGCCCGAAAGTACAATCTCTTGAACCTGTTCCTTATTTACCTGTCCTTATTTTCATTCATTTATTTTCCAAACCTTTTTGTATCTGACGTCTTTCTCTGTAGAATTTTATTCATCTCATTTTATTTCCAATCTTGCGATCTCTGGGACCTGGTATTTGTTCACCTATTCTTCGTGTTTTCTTATCCATACTTTCTTATATATGATATCAATGTTATCTTTCATGGAAGTATTGATCATGCTTCTACAATAACTAGCTATGTGTCCATGGTTATGACATTTGTAACATTCAATGTTACGTGGGGTCACATATACACTTCTTGCTTGAACATTTCTTTTATAATCCCTGCAATTTGTAACCTTATGTCCAAAATTAGTACAATAAAAAAAATGACCATAAAAGAAATTTACATACCCGGGAGTAACTGATCTTCATTGTGGTGTAGTCCTTCTAAATTTCTGCCTTGACTAATCATGATCATGATTGAAGCTTCTTTGTGGCTTGAACATGGATGGTCTTCTTGAAGATGTATCTTCAATAATTTTCTTAGATTATGGTTGACCGTGATTCTTTCCTTTGAGTAATTCTTCATAACTCTTTCTATTTTCTTCATTCTTCTTTTCTAGCAACCTAGAGTGCTTCTCTTCATTCTGTATAACTGATGTGGATGTTTCTATCTCTTCAATGTTCTTGTTGAGATTGATAATTTTACTTCTCAATGTGACAACTTCTTCTTCAAGCTTCTCAACCTCTTCTTCTTTCTTCATTATATGAGACTTCATGAATTCTTCTGTTCTTTTCGCTTCTTCAAGATGAATTTTTAATTTGATTATTTCTTCTTCAGGTCCTTTCTCTTCTTGACCAAACTCTACCTCAAGCTGGTTTAGATTGTTAGTTCTTTCCTTAGGATGATCTGTCAATATCTTCTCTCTCATTTCCGCTTCTTCCTTCTGTGCTTCTATGTTGGCTTTCAAATACTTCTTTTGATATTCAATATTTTCTTCTATCTTTCTAGCTTCTTCTAGCCGAGTTCTTAAGTTCTCAATGACATGTTGGGCTTCTTAAAAAATGTGAACACTTTCCTTTTGTTTCATCAATTCTTTCTTGAGTGACTTGTTTTCTTCTCTTAGTTCATCTAAATCAATAATCAATTCTTCTTCATAATTGTCTTCCTTTTCAATTAGTTTTTCTGTCTCATTTCCTTCATGGAATTCTATTTCAAGATGCCCGCGTTTTTGCACAATTAAAGAAAAACAACATACCTCTGGTGATTATTTACTCTTCATATTATGAATCTATTTGACATGGTGAAAATGATTCTTCTTGATATGTATCTGCATCTTCTTTGGCATTTTCTGAATCTGCAATGGGTGAAGAATACATTTCATGTAACTTATCCCAAAGTTATTTGGCTGATGAACATTTATTAACCTTTTCTTTTGCCGGATTAGGTAATCCTTCCTAGATGAAATCCATTGCTATTTTGTTATTCTTCTTCAATTCCTTATAGGTTGCAGTATTTTCCCTTTTTGAACTATCATATACTGTAATGAATGATAGCCAAAAATAATACCCATGTGCCTGTAAAAAGACTTTCGCCCTTCCACTCTATAACTCATACTTTAAACCATTTTGACCATTAAAAAATGGTACTCCATTCTCAGAATAATCCATAATCTCCTTCCAGTGGTTAAACTATTTCCTGAAGGAACCTTCTCTGATACCAATTGTGGGATTACTGAGAAGGGGGGTGAATCAGTAATAGAGCAATTTAATCCTTTTTAACCATAAAATGCAAGTGTTAAATCAATGTAGAATTATCATCCAATAGTTGCTGAGTAAATAAAGAATGAACAAATGAGAAATCATACACATATAAAGTACACCAATGTTTTTACGTGGAAACCCAAAGTGGGATAAAACCATTGAATTATTTTTCTTATATGTCTTTAAGAATTACATTCATTGGAAGCACCAATTTCCTTTGTTTTCCAACTGCAACTGGAAGGAGGCTCCAACCCCCTAGTTTCTTAGGCTACAACCTGAGGGAATCTCCAACTCCCCTATTCTCTAGATACAACTAGAAGGATGCTACAACCCCCTATGTTCTCTGGCTACAACCACCTGCCCTTGCCCCATCCAACCGCCCTGACGTAGAAGTATAATGATGGAACCACTATCACACTATCACTGTGAGATATACTGTTGTAAACATGTACCAATCAACCTGTAACAACCTGTACCAATAACGTGTGCCAACATGTACCATACATCAACCTATACCATAAAAAAATGCATCAACCATGCACCAAACTTGTACAAATAACTTGTCCAGACAACCTGTAATCAACCTTTACCATAAACAAGTGCATCAACCATGCAACAAAATGTACCTCAACATATACCATCAACGAGTGCATCAACCATGCACCAAATATGTACCAATCATGCATCAAATACACATAAACTACGACTCATCAATATTTACCAACATCATCAACTATACACCTCATGTATGTGCCAACTCATCAACTACTTGTCTCAACCATGTACCCAACATGTACCTCAACCAAAATCCCTCATCAATTTCACAATCCAAATATGATTTGTAGCTCTGTAATAGACCTGGTGTATATGATCACATACCTTGTTGAATTCTGGCTTATTCTAGAGAGAGAACTTGTAGAGTGTTCCCCACACATAATATGTGTTGTATGGATCTTAAAAAGCATCGTCAAAAGAATTTATCCTCCCTTGAATTTCGTCCTTATTTACTTCACCTTCCCTCTGAAATTCGACTTAGATATCCTTTGGTTACCTCAGTCACTTGTAGATATTAAATATACTCAAGTGTGATTAAAATGAGAGAGCCTTGCCTCTTATTTATACTTTCATGTAGCTTCCCCAAGGGGTTATCTTTTAACCACCTTAACCCACTTTCCTTATTTTAGGGTTAATCCACTTCTAACCACTTGTCCACTTAGTAATTTCTCCATTAAATTTATTATTTAAATAATTTCTTTTGTAGCCACTTTGACTTATATTACACTCATCACTTCACTTTATTATTTACCTTCTAAAATCTCTTAAACCACTTTCCTTATTTTAGGGCTAACCCACTTCTAACCACTTGTCCACTTAGTAATTTATCCATTAACTTTATTATTTAAATAATTTATTTTGTATCCACTTTGAATTATATTGCACTCATCACTTCACTTTATTATTTAAATAATTTCTTCTTTGCAACCAGTTTTACTGCTTTAACCTTTTGGGGCTTCTAGATGACTCATGAGGGTTCTCCAACTTCACATGGCCATAACTCTCTAACCATGAGGAGTTATTTGACATTCCACATACCACTGGAAATGACATGACATGTACTATCCATCTAGAATAGTCTTACCTTCATATATATTAAAACTCATACCATTATATATCAAACAAACTTGGGTCCATTACCCAAACCTTTGTGCTACCATAATTCACTACCAGACTTTCTTCAAGGGTTGACATCAATGAAAACCAACCCAAATAATCAACAATAATAACCATACTTGAGGATATTATACATGGTGGCTCTCCAAGCATGGTGACCTCACATACACCCTTATGAAATTTAGTGACAATGCCTTTAATTTATTCTCCAGTGAAGCAATTTAATAGGATTCCCCCTGGGTATTTCCAAAACAAAATTTCCCCCAAAATGCAATACTTCATAGCCTTAAGTTTAACATACATATCCTTGGATTTATCCCATGTTTGTGAGCATCTAAAATTTTGCAAGTAAAATATGCTATCTTTATAACAATCATACTGAGAAAATTTAGAATTTACCTCGAAGGATGGTTCTTGTGTTTTATTCCCTTCAAACTCTACTGCTATGATATTTGTTGACAATGAATCAAGTCTAAAAATCTACAATTGGACTCAACCAACAATTTGGCTAGTTCTTGTCCTTTTACTAGCTTTGTGGGATTGATCTCCACATTATACTCTTGGATTTTGGCAATCTATTTACCCCTTCTTCCCTCACTATCAGGCTGTGTGAGAATGTCATTTATAGTACTAGTGGGTACATAAGCCAATATGTTAGAGTGTCGTATATAATCTATGAATACTTTCAATGCTTTGACCAATGCATAAGCTTATTTTTCCATGTTACTATACTTCAACTCAACATCCCTTAAGGCCTTGCTAAAAAAGGCTATAGGTTTCTCTTGATTTTCTTCATTCTTCTGCAACAACCCAACAACTATAGTATGTGTCGATGCAAAAGAGAAGATGAGGAAATACTTATCATAATTTGGACTGATCAAAACTAGATACTTTCCTAGGGCATATTTGATCTGCTGAAAGGATTCTTTAGCTTCAACTATCCACTTGAATTCATGGTCCTTTTTCAACATGTTGGTAATGTGCTTCACTGTTTCAACAAAATTAGGGAAAACACTTCTTAGAAAATTTATCGTCCCTAGGAAATCTTGTACTTATTTCTTGTTTCTAGGAAGAGTGATTTGTTTGATTGCCTCCACCCTTCCAGAATTTGTTGTCACTCCTTATTTAGATATGCCAAGAATATTTCCTTCTTCCATAGAAAAATAAGACATTTTGGGGTTCAAGGACAGTCCAAATCTCCTACACTTCACAAAGGTCTTCCTTAAATGCTTGATGTAATCTTCATTTGTCTGGGAGAATACAATCATGTTATCAAGATATATAACGATGAATTTGTATATCTCAACCACAAAGGCAATGTCCATATCTCTCTGAAAGGTTACTCTTGAATTTATCAGACCAAAACACATTTTTTCATACATTAAAGTTCCCCATGGTGTGGTGAATGTTGTCGTTTTCGGTAATCTAGGTGCATTGCCACTTGGTTATATCCTGAAAACCCATCCATCATGGATATCTTGTTTTCCCCCACCACTTTATCTAGTATATGATCCATCTTGGGAAGGGGATAGTTGTCTTTCAATGAGAATTTATTCAGGTTCCTAAAGTCTACACATAACCTTATTTCCCTACTATTTTTTCTCACCGTAACTAAATTATATACCCATTCAAAGTACGTTAGGGGAATAATAATATGGGCATCTAATAATTTTCTCACCTCTTTCTCAATGGTAGTAAAAAGAAGAGGATTGACTTACCCATTTTTTTTCTTGAAAGGATGAGTACCAGTTTTAAGGGGTATTAAATGCTGGATAATACTGGTGTCATAAGTTCTTAAGTCCTCATATCTCCATGCAAAGACATTCATGTGCTCTTTGAACAACTGTAAATATTCTTCTCTATGAACAACAAGAATATTTGTGGACAATTTAATATATTTGGGCTCCCTTTCTGTCCCAATATTATATTCCTCGGTGTTATCATCCTTGGGAAGGACAATTGGTTTGATAGGTACATCGTTTCTATCAAAAAACTATTCTAAAGGAACCATTCCTTTGGGAATGAAATTATTCTTGAGATGCAAGACTTTATGCTCTACCATGTAATTGCTAAAGTTAGGGATCTTTTCATCTTCCTCCCCAATTTCTTGTTTGGTATCTCCCTCATCATTTGAATCCATATGAGTATTTTCAAACTCATTAATCACTTCCATGAATATTTTGATTTGTTCCTCATCTTCGAAAACTTTCCAGTGCTTCGCATTGTCAGGGATGGATGGCCTGCATCTCAAATCAATCTCATATTTAACTTGAGGGGTGGAAGGTACTTTAAATGTATTGGAAACTATTGCTAAGGAATCAACTAGATGATTAAATTCTCTTAAAAAAAAAAAAGTATTGAAATCTTCATAAAAATTATCAATCATATCCCATGCCATATTTATGTATGCCCTCATTCTTGGATGTATTTTATGGTAGGAACCTTTTACTTGATACACAAATAACTCTTAATCTCCAAATACTACCAACTTGGTTATTTGCATCTTCCTTGCTGCCTCCAAGCCTAAGATCAAGGATTCATATTCGACTACATTATTTGTGGCTTCAAACTCTGGCTTGTAGGAAAAATGTGTCTCTTTTTTGGTGGAGGATATGAGCACCAAACTAGCCCTGTCCCCTTCTTTTGAGTATTCCCCATCAAAAAAATTTCCATATACCTTTTATTTATTCAACAAGGCTCTCAAGAGGATATGCAAGTATTGAGGATTCATTGTATTCTTCATTTACAGATAGGATACAACATCCTAGATCTTCATCAGGAGCATATATGGGATAATTCATAGGTTTGTTTTGGTCATTGACCACATAAAAAAACTTTGTGTCTCGGTACAACCTTTTGATATCTCCTCCAAAAAATGGTACATCGACATAATTCATATCCATCTACATACTACCTCCCAATTTTCGTTCCCATGTTCTGGACAATAGCATTCCATAATTATATGGTACATCACCCACCACCACATCCATCATAATTATTTTAAAAGGCAGTTGAGCCAGGGTGACAACCATGTCCTTAATCAACCCATAACATTTCACTTTTCAAGCATCAAAATAATAGAGGTCATGGTATGTCCTGGCTATCTCCAACCCCAACAACTCCAAAAAAGGTATAGGAATCTTAATTTTGGACAGTTCACGTTCAATATTGAAAGGTGAAATTAATTCCTCAAGCTCTTTAATTTCTTTTTCTTTTTTTCATAGGCTCCAAAACATTATTTACCTTAGGGATGTCTAGGACTTATTTAGCTCTATATTTGTATTAGCTTTCTTATCCCGAGGTTCACTTTCTGCAACAACTAATTTCTGCTGAGGCATGAGATCATACTTATTATGCATCTCAACCTGTAGTGCATGAACCAAAATTCTATACTAAGATGAATATAAAGCTCCTTTGTTGGGATGATTACTCAACTCTAGTTTCCTAAGATTTAGATACTCTTCATAGTCATTTTTAGTTAGATGTATGGCATCATTCTCATCTTGGAGAAGGTGGATTTCCTTAGTGTATTCAACATATTCCTCATCCACTAATTCTTCAACAAGACTATTATCATTGTTGGTTTTTACAAGGGGATGGATGGGATGTTCTTGATTTCTTCTCTCCCTTCTCATGAACTGTAGATTAAGAGGTATTTTGAACTGAGTATGAAATTAGGATTCCTTATGCCTCCCTCTTGGGGGGATTTGTTTGTATTTGTATGCTCTATTTCAAATATTGAAATTTTGTTTGTCAAGTTCCTGATCAGTCTGGACATTTCATCCATATTTTCTTCTTGGGAGTCTCTACTTGGATTAGAAGTACCACAATCTTCTTTGGCCTTTTTCTTCTCTGGTTGATATTTTTTTGCTTCATTTTACCTGATGCAATCATGTTTCCTTCTATGTCTATTGCATCCTCCTCCATCACAAACATGGTTGGGGATATCCTTAAAAGTCCCTACAATCATTTCTTCTATTGAAACATACTATAAATCATAGTTGTAGAGATCACGGGACTCAATAGACGTCGGATCCATCTTGGGAGGGTGATCGAGACTGTTGATTGAAGGGTCATCCATCGTGGTGATTAAGGGCTCGGTATCAATAGGACTATGATGAGGGAGAATCTCATGGGTCGATAGAATAATTATCCTGATGCACTTGAGGGATGGAAAACATATGCGAACTGCCAATTTCAGTCCTAATGCAATGTGAGTCATTGATCATTTCTCACATCAAAATTTGAAATCCATTAAGTTATCACAATGTCACTGCTAACATCAGTTGCGTCCCCTGGACACACGGTAAATATAAATGGACATGTGTCACGGGTGACGTAAGCAAGAAGTTAATACTCTCCCTCAGGATGAGAAACAATTGAAACTCATTCTCTTTCTCTCTCAGACTTCAAACATTCAACATGAAATCATACATACACACACAGTATTAGAACAAATGCATAACAAAGAGAATAAATAATTGTAAGCATACCATTCATCATGTATAAGAAGAAAACATTATAACACCATGAAATCTGATTCAAAGCTTCATATATTAATTTGAAACTCCTGTACATGGGTTCTTCTCTCAACTCCCTGCTACAACTCTCTGCTCATGTTCTAATGATACAATGCTCTCTTTTTTTCTTCTTTTTTTGTGATACAAGAATGAGGGTGTCTATATCCGTTTTCCCTCCTGCTCTTCTAAGTTGTCTAATCTATCATTCAAACCTACCTACTTTCATTAACTATGCATAAATGCCTTAATACAAAAGACGGATGGGAGAATTTCCCCAAGTCCGTTTACAATATCCAAAGTATAAATGTTAGTACGATCCTCTTTATTATTACACTTATGACTTTGTTTCAAAATTCAAAATGGGTCTTTATGAAAATGTGATCTTTTCTTCCTCCGCGCGTCCAACTGCTCCTTGGGCTTGGTTGCGTGTTTTTGGCTTTGCATGATGCTCCTGCATCATACTCCCTCACTTGAAAATTTTCATGAACTACTATTCATGAGTTCTTGCATGGTCTGTCCATGCTTCTGAATTTATGCTTTATCTTCCTAGCTGGCATCTTCAACTGGATGTCCCTTCCATTTGATAAAGTATTCAAAATACTCTTTCTTCCTGGTCTTCTTGCTAACTCTCTTGTCAACTATGCTCTCCATCTGTGGCTTTTCAGCTATAGGCATTTGTTTTATCCATTGGACCTCTTTCTATTCACCTTCTACTCATGCTTCTTCAGCTTTGTAAGGATACAAATCTGCAATATTGAACATCGGTGAAATTCCAATCCCATCGGGTAGTTCAATCTCATATGCGTTTGTCCCAAATTTCTTCATGACCCTGCACGGTCCAATCTTTTTCATCTTTAGTTTGTTATATGTTCCCCTTGGGAACCTTTGCTTCCTCAAGTGTGCAAGAACTAGATCACCAACTTCAAATTGAAGTTATTGCTTGTGTTGATCTGCTCTGTGCTTGTATTCCTGGTTTGAATTCTGCAATCACTCCTTGATTTGGCTGTGAAGATCCTTCATTTCTTCTACAAAGTCTTCTGCACTAGCACTTTTGAATTCAGCTTGTTCCACATCCTTCAATTTAGAAACTCCCCTTGGCTGCATTCCATATACAATTTGGAATGGACTCTGTCTTGTGCTTCTGTTGAGCGAGTCATTATAAGAAAATTCCACCTGTGGAAAAATGTGGTTTCACTGACTGTGGTGTTCAGTCACTAGGCTCCTCAGCAAATCTCCCAAGCTTTGGTTGACAACTTCTCTCTGTCCATTCGTTTGAGGATGATACGCTGAGCTAAATGAAAAACTTGTCCCTAGCTTCTTCCATAAAGTCCTTCAGAAATGTCCCACGAATTTGGTATCCCAATCTGAAACTATACTTCTTGGCAAGCCGTGAAGTCTGACGACTTCTTTGAAAAACAGGTNATGGTATAAAATGTGCCATCTTTGAAAATCTGTCGACTACCACAAAGATTGAATCACACCCTCTTTGTGTCCTTGGGAGTCCTAATATGAAATCCATGCTTATTGCATCCCACGACCTTTTCGGTATGGGTAATGGCTGGTATAACCCTGTGTTCTTCCTTTTTCCTTTTGTGTGCTGGCAAATCCTACATCTGTCCACAAATTGCTTAACATATGTCCTCATTCCTTGCTAAAAATATGAGTCATTCAGTTTTGAGAACGTCTTATCATGATCGAAGTGTTTTGCCAATCCTCCACTGTGTTTTTCTTTCAACAGATTCTCCCTCATGGAGCATTTTGGAATACATAACTGATTTCCCCTGAATAATAATCCATCCAGGATCATATATTTGGTCCACTAGTTTCTGTCCCTGAGAATTAGATTCTCTGATGCCTCATATACCTCTTTAAAGTTTGGATCATCTCTGTACATTTCTTTGAGGTTATCAAGACCCAAAGTTTTAACTCGAAATTCCTGCATCAACAAACATTTTCTGCCAAAGCATCAACAACTTTGTTAGCAGTTCCAAAAATATGCTTGATTACAAAAGTAAAATTCTGCATGTATTCAACCCATTTAGCATGCTTTTGGTTCAACTTGTCCTATTGAGTCACGAATTGCAAAACATGATTATCGTTGTACAAAACAAACGTGTTAGGAACCAAATAATGCCTGCATTTCTTCAACGCTTGTATGACTGCATAAAATTCCTTGTCATATGTTGAGTATTTGACCTTCACTTCATTTAGTTTCTCACTGAAGTATGCAATCAGTCTGTCATTTTGGCTCAAGACCACTCCTATTGCAAACCCACTCGCGTCACACTTGACCTGGAATGTCTTGCTAAAATCTGGCAAAACCAAAATTGGTTGCTCAGTGATCTTCTTCTTCAACAAGTTGAAACTCTTCTCTGCTTCCTCTGTCCAGTGAAAATATTTATGTCTTTTCTTCACTGTATCCATCATTAGTGCGCTAATTCCACTGAAATTTCGGATGAATTTCCTGTAAAAAATGGCTAAACCATGGAAGCTTCGAACTTCAAATACACTTTTCGACGATGGCCAATTCTTAATCGCTTCTACCTTTTCCGGATCCATCTTCAACTCATTTTCAAAGATAACAAAACCCAAATAAATGAGCTATGTCCTCATAAATGTCGATTTCTTCATATTTATCAACAATTTCTCTTGCTGCAATCTCCTCATCACTGTAGCTAAATGCTTCAAGTGTTCTGCTTCTGTTTTGCTGAAAATCAATATATCATCAAAATATACAATGACGAATTTTCCTATGAAGTCCTTCAGGACTTCATTCATCAATCTCATGAAAGTACTGGGCGCATTTGTTAAGCCAAATGACATAACAAGCCATTCATACAGCCCCTCATTCATCTTGAATGTTGTCTTCCATTCATCACCTTCTCTCATTTGGATTTGATGATATCCGCTTTTTAAATCAATCTTTGAAAATTTTTTTGCTCCACTCAAGAAATCCATCAAATGATCCATCCTTGGTAATGGAAATCTATATCAAATGTTAATCTTATTGATTTCCCTCGAGTCTGTACACATTCTCCAACCTCCATCCTTCTTTGGGCTGAGCACTGTTGGAACAACGCATGGACTCAAGCTATCTGTAATCAATCCTTTGTCCATTAAATCCTAGACTTGTCTTTTGACTTATTCATTTTCTTGCAGTGTTAACCTGTACGCTGCTTTGTTTGGTAAACTGGCTCCAGGTATAAGATCAATGTGATGACTTATACTTCTGATAGGTGGCAACGAATGAGATAGTTCGTCCACTACTATATTAGCGAACTCTTCCAACAAATTTTGGATTTCCTCTGGTAAATTATCCACTCTTGTTCTGGTTAAAACAATTCTAGGCTTCCTGACCACAATAAATTGTGTGTATTCCTTCTTCTTAACCTCATTAAGAAGTTCCTTCCCACTCATGAGAAGTACAGTGTTTTTCTCACCTCTGGTTTCACTTCTTTATCCTTAATCGACAACAACATGTGAGTTCTCCCATTCTTCTCCAGGGTGTATGTGTTCTGTCTCCCATCATGAATCACATNTAGTGACATTTACCTGATGTCCTTTTTGTAGCCACGAAACTCTGTATGGGCTCGTATGTATGACAATCTCCAGCTCCATCTTTTCTACCATCTCTGTAGAAACGAGATTATCTATGCTACCGTTGTCCACAATGACCTTGCATACCCTGTCTTTTGTTTTGCAAGCAGTTTGAAATAGACTGTTCCTTTGGAATGGGTTCTCTGGCTCTTTCTCTGGCTTCAAGAGAACTTTCCTCATCATCAAGGATCTTCCGCCCCCAGCATCTTCTGCCTCAACATTCCATCCTTGAGATTTGGAAATGTGAGTCTCACCACCTTCTTTCTTTCTGTCTGTACACTCATAAGATTTATGTCGGTTTTTCCCACAAACAAAACATTTCACTTTGCCTCCTCAAACTTTTCCTCTTCCTCTAGCTCGAGGAAAAGCATTCTTATCAATATACTGCCCTCTCTATGAGCTTCCTCCTCTTTCATGTTGAGTTTGAGGTTTCTTCCCCTCTTCTTGAGGTCTCTGAGTTCTGTCTTGGGCAATTGTTTTGCCTCTAGCTTGACTTATGCCTTGGCCTCTTTGACCTTGCTTTCGGCTCAACTTCTCTTCAGATTTCAGAGCCATCTGATAAGAATCTTCTACAGTTTGAAGGGTTATCATGCTCATCTCATCTTGAATGTCATATCTCAGACCATTCATGTATCTGGCAACATTTTCATCATCACTTTCTTGATGAACTGCCTTGATGTTGATCTTGTAGAATTCTTCAGTGTACTCTTTCACTGTCATCAACTTTTGTCTCAAGTTCTGCATCCTTCAAAACAGAGTGATTTGATAATCCTTGGGTATGAATTTGGATTTCATCTTTGCAACCATTCTATCCCAACTTTTGATTTCCTGCTTGCCTTTGCAGCGTATGTTAGCCTGCAGTTCATCCCACCATAATGTTGCATGCCCTTTAAGTCTAGTAATAGCATGTTTGACCTTCTTGTCTTCCTCGACATCCTCATAGTCAAAATATTTATTGAGAGCTCTAATCTAGTCTAGAATCTCTTCAATGTCCAGGTTCCCCTCATACATGGGAATCTCCATTTTTTCCTTGGCACCTATCCTTGCAACAACCCTGAATAGGCGTTCATCCGCAGCATCTTCGAATGCGACTTCTTCTCCTTCGTGTCCAGCTTCATTTTCACTATCAGCCTCACTGATATCCCTAGTGTCAACTGTGCACCTCTGTGCTATCTCCATGCCATCAAGCCTAGCATGTAGTTCGCGCATTTCTCTTTCCACTGTTGGATCAGGCATTTTTTCTGTCTCTTCTTCTCAGTGGCATGGCTGAGAAATATTCCTCTTTTCTCCTCTCGCTTCCTCTATCTGCAATATAAAAATAGAATCAAGCTCTGATACCACTTTTGGCACAGACCTCAACCTGCAGGATGAAATCCGCTCACAGGATCATTCCAAATTCTCCTTTGAGCTGAAGCGGCTCCTTTGTTTCTCGCTGGAATGTCTAATGAATCCACAGGTCTTTCATAAAAATCGCCTATGTATATTTACTCCAGGTCAAACCTTATGCTTCTATAATACCATGATCTGGTCCTTACACAAACGTCTCTCACGACTCGGAAGTTCGAGAGTCGAACCCTCTCAACTTCTCTTTTTCCAACCTCTGATGCTCGAGATCACGATATGGGAGTAGCTCCCTCTTTTTCAGCACCTACCACGCGTTACCATTGGCCAGGGATAAACAATAGCACTTCTCGCAACTTCGCGACCTCATGAGTTGGAGTATCGAACCTTGGCACTCTTCCTTTGTGAAACCTCGATATGCAATAATTGACTTCTCTTTGAATACCTCTCGCAACTCGCAATCTCGCGAGTTGGAGTATAGAGTCTTCGTGCTCCTCCTTTGTGAAATCCTGATATGCGATAGGGAAACTATGGGTTGACCCCTCGATGCGGAAGTGCATGCCACCTATCACCCTTGCGGTCCCCACTTGACGGATGTACCATGCATCCACACATGCTCTCGGTTCTCGCCACTTCGCAACTCTGGCAGTTGAAACTAACTCCTCTCAAAACCCGATCTCCCAAAGTGCTGAAATCCTGAAACTTCACACCAATTCTTATCGCAACTCGCGATTTCAGGACTTTCGTTCCTCTGTACTCAACTTCTTGTCGTCCAGAACCCCAAAATACCGAAATGATCTGAAATCTCAGACTGTTCATGATCAACGGTCCATGTTGATTCCTACCTCCTGAAGGGTGGATTCATCTAACACTTAATCTTTTTGCAGCTTCACCAAATCCTATGATCCTCGCTACTTCGTGAATCCTCCATCGATAAATTCGACCGCTCATTGCTCCTTGACAGCTTCTGTGAAATGAAAAAATGTTCCTTCGCTTATGAACTTTACTTCTGTTGGATGACTTAGACCTTCATCTCCTTTTGAAGTAGTTGGTCTTTGTCTTCCTTTGAAGTGTTCAAAGGTGTTATCCCTCCTGAGCATCCACTTACAAACTCAACCTCCAAAAGGTTCCTGCATGCACTCCTTACGACACTTCTTCAAATACCTCTAAGTATTTGATTTCTTGACTCTATGCACCTCTTGCAACAACAGTCCTCAAATCGTTCCCTTAGTTGATAAGTTATAACTTTCAACCAGTCTTTGCACACCTTGCATGGATTTTGCGCTTCACTTGCACTTTGGTTGAAATGAGAACAACGGTGTCCCTCCTGAGCTTCCAGAGATGAACTCTAAACCTTCGTCAACGCACTCCTTACGAACATTTCATTGCACTCCTTGCAGGAACTCTCCCTCAGGATGAGAAACAATTGAAACTCATTCTCTTTCTCTGTAAGACTTCAAACATTCAACATGAAATCATACATACACACACAGTATTAGAACAAATGCATAACATAGAGAATAAACAACTGTAAGCATACCATTTACCATGTATAAACATAAAACATTATAACACCATGAAATCTGATTCAAATCTTCATATATTAATTTGAAACTCTTGTACATGGGTTCTTCTCTCAACTCCCTGCTACAACTCTCTGCTCATGTTCTAATGATACAATGCTCTCTTTTTTTTTCTTTTTTTGTGATACAAGAATGAGGGTGTCTATATCCGTTTGACCTCCTACTCTTCTAAGTTGTCTAATCTATCATTCAAACCTACCTACTTTCATTAACTATGCATAAATGCATTAATACAAAAGATGGATGGGAGAATTTCCCCAAGTCTGTTTACAATCTCCAAAGTATAAATGCGAGTACGTTCCTCTTTATTATTACACTTATGCCTTTGTTTCAAAATTCAAAACGGGTCTTTATGAAAATGTGCTCTTTTCTTCCTCCACGCGTTCAACTTCTCCTTGGGCTTGGTCGTGTGTTTTTGGCTTTACACGATGCTCCTGCATCATATTGGCTCATGATGGTACTGATGTGGTAGGGGAGAAGGACACACGTCACCTATTTTTGATGTGTAATTTTGTTTCTTTGGTGGATTTCTTCTGTACACATTGCAATCACTGGCTGGCCCTAAGAGGAGCTCTACTTACACACTGAAATGACCATTGGATGAGATCTGTTCCATTGATCGGAGGTTCCCAATCAGAGATATTGAGAGTTAGGACTCAAGGGATATTTCTATGAGGGGAATTCGATGACCGTTTCTTCCCCCCCCCCCTCACTTATATCCATATGATCTAATATAGTCCTAAATCCTTGCTAGCACTCGGTTCCTGAACTACGGTATCATGATAAACTCCCTAGAAAAATACTTAGCCCATTTACAAGTGGGATAATCCCCTTTTGGACCTATGATAAGCACCTGAGTGTGCACATAAGGGCATGGATTGTTTTCCTTTTTCTTCTATTTGCCTCAAAATAATTTGACTCTTAACTGTCTATAGGCTCTGTAAGCTTCTTATCTATCTCTAATTCATCCAATATTTACCTTATAACATTTAACCAACCTTTATTTAAAGGACATAACACAAATTTTACTAACACAGTACAAAATCGGTGGCATGTGCAGTGCAAAACTGGTTGGCATAGGTGTAGTAGAAAATAGTCGATGGGTGACGAATTTTGGTGTTGTGTGGTACAACAATTGTGGTGTGTGGACAATGTATAAATTGTGGCACATACGGTATTTCCAAGAACTTGGTGCCAATAGGCCCCCAACACTATTATTTAGTTCATCCTTGAGCCAATAACTTTTTTTATGATGTAATGAAGGAGATGGATGGAAGCTTCTTCATTAGCTTGGTGATGAAGGTTTGGAACTTAGCATTGATCTGAAAAAAAATCTCTAGTAGTTCGTTCATGTCGCGGTAAAAAATTTCGAGCTCTTCCAGTGTGGTCAACCCAACCATAGGCTTAATCTATGATCCCATATCTATCACTGTGGTTTCCCTTGCATGCATGTTTGCGAGAACACAGTGGTTGTTTTGGGATTTCTCTTGTACTTCCAACACAATGGATGACAAATTATGTTGGTCGACATAGGCATATTCAATTTTTTGGTGAAGGTCAAATATATCTATCATGGCCTTCTTGTGCACTACATGTTGAAGGGAGGGAAGTGATTTCTTTTTATTGTTGATTTTCACCTCACTTGTGCAAATGTGGTATTCGATTGTGCTAGTCTTAGGGGCATTCTAGAGGTGAGTCCAAAGATGGAAGTTGTAGTCAATGACCTCCAATAATCCTTCTACACACTTGTCCTTGGAGAAACATATTTTATACAACAATAATGATTTTCTACAACCACCACTACTCTGATAGTGGGGTTCTCTTTGGTTTTTCTTGCAGCTCCGCATTTTGTGCTTATAGGTGTTGGAAAACTTCCTTCACCTTGTTGATTTTGTTTTTTGTTGGGAGGAAATAAGTTTCTTCAACCTTAATGTTGGCGTAGGCCATTTTGGGGAACAATGCAACAATCAAGGAAGATAGTTAGAAAAGGGACCAGAAAAGGAGCATGGGTCGGATAATAAGGAAAAGAAACGCGAGGAAGAAAGAAATTCAAAGGAAGGAAGGAGGACACAGATCAACCGCACACTTGAAGTTGGAATGTGGAAAAATCTAATCCACTTAGGGTTAGGGTTTTGGTCATTAATGTAATGGGTTTTAACCCATGTTTTTAGTATAAATATGTATTGTAATATCTGAGGAGATATATCTAGCAAGTGATGAGAGTGAGAGTTGCTAGCGAGAGTTTTGAGTGACTAGTTAGTTTTGGTATGAGTTTTGTTGAGATATGTGGAGCTAGTTTTGGAGATGAGTCTATTCTTCAGTTGCAACTGAGGGTAAGGTAGAAAGCTATGGATCTTGGTGTGACCTTGTCAGCTTCACCATTATTACCAAACTTATGATGTAATGTGTGTAGTGTAGAACCTTGATGAAGAAGAATAAATAAGCAAATAATGCTAGATCTTTGTGGACGTAGCCTAGGGGAGTGAACCACGGTAAAACACTATGTCACTATGTGGAATTTTTATTTTATGTTTTGAAATGGTTTATGATGAATGAATAAATATGCTAAGTAATAAATTGCAACACACACTAAAACAATTATGTTATTTGATGTTGAATGAATGTTAAATGAATGCATGTGGTTACAAAATGATATATATGAACATGATGTTGTGTTAGAATAATAGATATGGTATATGTTGAAGTAAGAAGCATGTCTAACATCCCCAAAGAAACATCCCTTCCAAGGCTGCAGACATCTGGGTCATGCAGCCACCCATAAATCCATCTCGGATGAGACTTCATTGTGCACTTTGTGCACAGTGTTTCCTTATGGTCTCCAAAAGGGCCAATGGTTTTTAGGGTTTTTTTGAAAAACTAAGGTATAACCCGGTGAACCCAAACATATCCAAAAAATGGTTCCATTTTCGGTTGGAGCTCAAAAGATGAGATTGTAGGGGATTTGACGAGAAGGATAGTGAAGAGAATGCAGTAGTAGAATGTGATGTCCGGGCCATGGAATCCAACTAAGAAGGAGATTGAAATATGGTTGGAGACAAAAGAGATCAAGTTCACGTAGAAGGACAATAGAAACCATAAGTATACTCTGTGCCAGTATTTGGAAAGGTATGTGTTTACCAATCTTCACGAGGATTTTTTTTGTTATTTTCCAAAGTTACTACAGGAGTGGATATTGATATTGAAGGATAATCATCCAACTAATTGGATAAGACCAGTAGAGTGAAATTATAAGAATATTGTGCGGATATAGAGAGTCAATAATAAATTCATGCACCCAGTGGATTTATGGTTAAACAACATTGTTGTTGGATTTATTATTGAGTTTGCAGTCGATACTGTAAAGTCTTACATTGTTGTAGAGAAGGAGTTGTTGAAGGGGTCGAGAGGAAGGTATATTTGATAATTTTACACATCGATCAAGATTTTATTGCATTATAAAGGAGTGATGACAATGTTGTTACACAACTAAACCACTCTACGTGCATGGGGAAACTAGGGGAAGCACTAAGGACGATCTAAGAGATGAAGAAGGACCTGGATAGAGGTCAAAGGAAGGAAACAATGGACCCTATTATTATGGATGAGGAACATACAAAGGAAATAATAGAAAGTACGAGAACGACGCACAACGAAATACCCTACCAGTATAAGATCAATATGAAAAAGTGGGCAATAGTCGAGTGAGAGGGCTTGGATAGTGATGAAGAGGAGGTAGAGGATCTCCATGCTATGGGGAAAATTGAGGATATCTTTCATGCTACATATGAGAGGAAAAAAATAGGTCAAGGGCCCAACGCAAAAGAAGGCTCTCCATTCTAGATCAGAATTAGTGTGGAAACCACAACCCCATGTGTGACCAAGACATCAGAAGAGAAATAAGCATTTGGAAAACCAAACAATATTAGTAGATGGACTTTAGTAGGATGAGGGTCCAGTGGAAATTAAAGTAGAGGTACAAATTCAGCTAGTAGTAGTTAGTTATCTACACCATGCAAAGGAGGTGCAACAAATTTTATAATGGTAGGAGAAGAGCCAACTATTCGGTTACCAGAGTTTCATGGAGAAGGATCAGAGGACCCAACGAAGCATTTTTTATCTGTGAGAATATTTTGGCAGCTAAAAAAATCACGGATGAAGATACAAAAGTGGTGCAGCTTGCAATTACGTTCAGAGGCGCACTTGAATGGTTTATGGGACTCGTAGTAAACATCCTAGAAGGAGCACGTACAACCATTGTATATGTGAAGAAGGCATTAATCAATGAATTCCAATGACCAAGTTCAGAGGACCAGTACATGAATGAGATGATAGAAATAAAATAGAATCCATGAGAGACGATTTGGGAAATCGACCAGAAGTTAAAGAGACTGAAAGGTAAGTCGAAGTATCCTATCACATATATGCAACATAGGCACCTATTTGTTAATTCATTATTTCCACATCTTAAGTATCCATTGAGGCAACAAAATTTCCAGACTCAGGATGAGGCTTTGCAAGAATCCTTGCAATTGGAGGAGAATCAGTATAAACATACAAATCCAGTTGTAGAAGAACTGAGATAAGATCTCAAGAATATGACATTTCAATTGAATCGGAACAAAGGAAAGGAGAAAAGATAAGTTGTATGGTGTAATTTATGCAGAACATAAGGACATCATAAGAATGAGTGCCCAAGATTTTCACAATACTTGGGAGAAGGGATGTTGAATCCCCTAAATATAGGAGGACAATGGTGTGAAATATGTAGAACACATGGACATGATTCCTATCATTTTCCTATGACACAAAAGTATTAAAAAGTACCTAATAGTACATTCTACAATTTATGCAATTCTATAGGACATGAGGACAAGGATTGTAGAACCTTGGAAATAATGAAGGAGAGGACCTCAGATGCATATAGGATGTAGGAGGAACCTATGGCAAGTCCACTTGCGCAATATTATAATAACACACAACAATTTGCAACACCACTACAATATAATAATGCAAAACCACAATATAATAAATAACCAAAGTATAATACATCGTGCATAGATAATCAAGGTAACAAAGGAGGCTTTAGAGGAGGAGGTCATGGATGAAGAGGATTTGGAGGAGGTAGAGGACCAGTAACCTCTCACAATTTTTAGAAACCTAGAAATTATGCAAGGTATTGTCCACAAACACCAACGACATGTATGTATTGTTTCACAACATATCATAAAATAGAAAACTATCTGACACTTATGATAAATATACATGAAAAAAGGAACCGGAATAACGAGAATGTTCAATGGATTGTTGCATAAACTAGAGAAGATGATGGGAATAATATTAATATATTTAGTATATGTGGAACCAAGACATGAGTATATGAAACAAAGAAGTATCATAACCAACATCAGTGGGTTAGAAATAATACAACACCTCAACAAAATTTCGATGCACGAAAAGAAAATGAGACATTCAAGGAGGCCAAACAAGAGATTTTGAAAGAGAATATTGCTTCTACTTCAGGTACAAATCCAGGAGATGATGTATTTGTATATGATATGCCTCACCTATTTGATGGTACCATCATAGATCAATCTTTAGAACAAGTAAGTAATCTTAAAAAAAAAGTCGGGTCTTGTTTGAATTTATTGAATGATAAATCATCTATACAAATGTTACAAGGGTTTTCAGAAAAATGTGATTTTGGAGAAGAGATACAACTGGAATAGAAGAAAGTAAATCATGTTCATAGGAATACAAGAACAAATAGGGATTTTAGATTGAATGCTAATATTGGAGACTTTAACATGGGTGACATCATATTAGACTTAGAGTCTGAAGTAAATGTTTTTCCTAAGAAAACATGGGAAGCCATTGGGGAAGCTACATTGGGATATTCACCTATTCCGTTGAAGCTAACAAATCAACATAAAGTGATACCAATTGGAATATTGAAAGGAATACCAGTGGATTTATATGGTGTGTACACTATGGCATACTTTGAGGTGATTGATATAGTGGATAATACTACACTGTATCCAACATTTTTGCGACTGGATTTGGATTTTAACAATCAAACTATCATCAACTTGAAGACGAGGATTTTTTTTTGAATAAGGATAATATATATTCATTGCACCATTATATCCTTTAGAAGGAGGAAGATATGTTGAACCTGCGATAGATAACTTCATCACAGAAGATATAAACTAGTTATATAGAACTACTGCACGTGAAGAAGATTATGTTAACCCCAAAATAGATGGAATTCTTAGCTAGAGAAGCATTAGTTCTCATTCCTTAGACTCTTACATAGGACTAGATAATTGGCAATAGTGATTGCATGAGATATCTACCATAATATGTGCAAGAATGACACGTGCACTAATATGGGTTGGCACAGAGGTAATAGAACCTCCAAGTTTTTATGGTCAAAATGATTTAGAAGAATTTTTAATAAGATTTAAGTTAGAAGTTTTGGAAAGTCAGAGGTTACCAATTTTGGATATTGCTTTGAAATATAAACCTACACATTGGTGGGGTACTCATAAAGAGAAGATTCATAATTGGTATAAATGCAAAAGATTACTGCACATAAGATTTGGCACAGAATAGGAGAAGAAATATAGGTAGAAATATGATGGAATACGACAACCCAGATAACATGTAGATAGATGCATAACCTAATGGAGATTAATACCACCAGAGGAGTGCCCACATCACTTTATTCATACATTGGTAGGAATCCCAAGGAATTGGTATACAAAATTGGAACTGCACAGAGGTACTGTAAACTGGGGAGAATTGCAGCAGAAATATGTGATCACCTTTGCATTTTAACATGAGAATCCAGAGATAGATAAAAAAATAAATTTGATAAAATAAAGGATGTTTGAAGAACCATAAGTTGAAATTGTAACAACTTATTAGAACCAGAATAGATAGACAGTCAAACAATTTCTACACTGTTACAACGTGACAAAAGATGATCCAGCAGAAGAAAACCCGCCCGATATTCAGATTACAGAAGTTTAAGGGGAAAGATAAGTAGGAGGTCCAAAGTTAGAATTAGAAGAATTTGTTGCACCACTGAAGATAAATAAGGTAAATATTGGAATAGAAGAGAATCCAAATATTGCAAGTATTGGTGACTATTGGGATAACCAAACAGTGGAAAGAATAACGAAGTTATTGTACGAGTATAGTGATTTGTTTCCAACAAAATTTTCAGAGATGAAAGGGGTAGCAGGATAAATTGGAGAGATGAATATCCCCTTGAGACCATATTCATACCAATAATACAAATCCCTACCAGATGAATCTAGTGTTTAAGAAGAAAGTGAAGGAAGAAATTGATAAAATGTTAGAGGATGGGATAACAGAACTTGCTGAAGAATTTGAGTGGATTATCCCTATGGTGGTTTAGGAGAAGAAGTAAGGAGGAATAAGGGTATTTCTAGGCTTGAGTAAATTGAATTATGCATGTCTACATGATCACTTCCTTACTCCATTTAGTGGTAACTACATTTAAGGATTGTGTACATAAGTTTTTGGAGGTTTAATTAGATGAATGGACAATATTTAGCTTATTTAAAGATCATGTTGAAGTATTGAGACTAATATAAGACAGGTGTAGACAGTGTCAAATTTCCTTGAACATTAAGAAATGAATATTCAACGCACCATTTGGAATTTTGATAGGGCATGTGGTGTGTAAATAGGTTATGTTGGTTGATCCTGTGAAGATTGTTGTGATTGTGAATTTACCACCACCGAAGTCATTGCACCAATTGGGAGCTACACTTGGTCATACAAAATACTATATAAATTTTATAAAGTGTTGAAGTTTGAGTAGCTTCGGAAGATATCCTTATTGTATTTGACTAAGACAAAACCCTAAATAATATTATTATATTATATTTTTTAAGATGACCCTATTGTGCCTTTGTAAAAGTCGGCCCTATTGTGCCTTGAAAAGTAAAATGAAAAATATAAAGATAAAGTGATAGGTCATCCTAGACCTAATTTTAGGCTGGCCAACTACTATTTATAAGAGAGGCCAACGCCTCATTTGAGCATGCTCACAACACAAATTCCGTGGCTAAATAAGAAGTGCAAAAATCTTTAAGGGAGAAGCTATTGCATCTAGGAGGTGACGTTGTGAAGGTTCTTGGTCTATATCTTGGGTATATCTTGTCTAAGTGGTGTGCTACTCTTCCCTAGTCAAGGGTTTGAGGAGGATATTCTTCTTTGTTAGATCTATCTTTAAGAGAGGCATTGTTATTGGTTGGTGAATCTATATTGAGGAAGTTTGTTGGGTTTTTCCCCTATGGGGTTTTCTTAGGGAAATCTTGTGTATGATGTGTATGTTATTATTTAAGTGATCCTTTGTATGTGGTTATTGTTCTAATGGTTTAAATAACACTAATCTAATTAACTTATTAAGAAGAAAACTCAACATGGTATTAGAGTGGGCTTGAAAGAAGGTATTTTCACAAAAAAAAAGAACTCGAGGAAGAAGCTAAGAGATTAGGAGGACCCTCCTAACCCTAGCATACCTCCTCCTATGCATAAACTCACAATTTGATGAAATTTTGCAAGCTACAACTGTTGTTGCAGCTGCTACAACTGCATAAACCATAGGTGTGACATTTTTCTTATTTAAGGAGTACATTGGAGAAAGTAAGTACACCTAGGAACTCATCTATGTAGGGTGAATCTATTCCATGGACCATAAATCAAATTTTGAAAGTTGAAAAATTAGGGTTTCCTCATAAACCCTAGGTCTGGTTGCAACTACTATAGATTTTGTGACATAATTCTTCCTTGAATCATAAATCTCTCTAGTAAGGTCTAAGATCCTCTTCTTAAAAAGTTATTTGTTATTTTACTTGTTCCAGGTGAGATGGCTACTAGTACCAAGCTTGACGAAAAGCTTGAAAGAGTCTATGACTTTTGAGCATGGAAGTACAAAGTAATTATCTTTCTAGAAGAGAATGACCTTGTAAGTTTTTTTGAAAAAGATATTGAAGAGCTAGAGGGAGATGAGGCCAAAGCCAAACATAAGAAGGATCTGATCAAAGAAAAGAGGATTACTTCTGAATCCATCAAGAACTAATTGATTCCTCATGTTTCAACATTAAAAACCCCAAATCAAATGATGGATTCCTTATCCCATCTGTTTGAAGGAAATAACATCAATCATAAAATGACCTTGAGGACACAACTAAAAAATGTAAAGATTCAAAATTCATAAACCATACAATATTACTTCACAAGAGTGTCTCAGATTAAAGAACAACATGAATCTATTGGAGACTGATTTGAAGAAGCTGAGTTAACAATGACCACATTGAATGCCTCCCCAAATTCTTTGGAATCCTTCATCCAAGGAATTTCGCGCTAGAAGGAAGTTAAATAAGTTCAGAATATTGTGGGAAGACTGTACTAAAGAAGAATCCATATTAGAGGCAAGAAAGGAAAATATATAAAGAAATGAAGATCAAGTGCTAACAACTCACGCAAGAAAATGAAAGAACAAGAAAGAAGTTCACTCTCACAGTGGAAAGAATAACGAAGTTATTGTACGAGTATAGTGATTTGTTTCCAACAAAATTTTCAGAGATGAAAGGGGTAGCAGGATAAATTGGAGAGATGAATATCCCCTTGAGACCATATTCATACCAATAATACAAATCCCTACCAGATGAATCTAGTGTTTAAGAAGAAAGTGAAGGAAGAAATTGATAAAATGTTAGAGGATGGGATAACAGAACTTGCTGAAGAATTTGAGTGGATTATCCCTATGGTGGTTTAGGAGAAGAAGTAAGGAGGAATAAGGGTATTTCTAGGCTTGAGTAAATTGAATTATGCATGTCTACATGATCACTTCCTTACTCCATTTAGTGGTAACTACATTTAAGGATTGTGTACATAAGTTTTTGGAGGTTTAATTAGATGAATGGACAATATTTAGCTTATTTAAAGATCATGTTGAAGTATTGAGACTAATATAAGACAGGTGTAGACAGTGTCAAATTTCCTTGAACATTAAGAAATGAATATTCAACGCACCATTTGGAATTTTGATAGGGCATGTGGTGTGTAAATAGGTTATGTTGGTTGATCCTGTGAAGATTGTTGTGATTGTGAATTTACCACCACCGAAGTCATTGCACCAATTGGGAGCTACACTTGGTCATACAAAATACTATATAAATTTTATAAAGTGTTGAAGTTTGAGTAGCTTCGGAAGATATCCTTATTGTATTTGACTAAGACAAAACCCTAAATAATATTATTATATTATATTTTTTAAGATGACCCTATTGTGCCTTTGTAAAAGTCGGCCCTATTGTGCCTTGAAAAGTAAAATGAAAAATATAAAGATAAAGTGATAGGTCATCCTAGACCTAATTTTAGGCTGGCCAACTACTATTTATAAGAGAGGCCAACGCCTCATTTGAGCATGCTCACAACACAAATTCCGTGGCTAAATAAGAAGTGCAAAAATCTTTAAGGGAGAAGCTATTGCATCTAGGAGGTGACGTTGTGAAGGTTCTTGGTCTATATCTTGGGTATATCTTGTCTAAGTGGTGTGCTACTCTTCCCTAGTCAAGGGTTTGAGGAGGATATTCTTCTTTGTTAGATCTATCTTTAAGAGAGGCATTGTTATTGGTTGGTGAATCTATATTGAGGAAGTTTGTTGGGTTTTTCCCCTATGGGGTTTTCTTAGGGAAATCTTGTGTATGATGTGTATGTTATTATTTAAGTGATCCTTTGTATGTGGTTATTGTTCTAATGGTTTAAATAACACTAATCTAATTAACTTATTAAGAAGAAAACTCAACATGGTATTAGAGTGGGCTTGAAAGAAGGTATTTTCACAAAAAAAAAGAACTCGAGGAAGAAGCTAAGAGATTAGGAGGACCCTCCTAACCCTAGCATACCTCCTCCTATGCATAAACTCACAATTTGATGAAATTTTGCAAGCTACAACTGTTGTTGCAGCTGCTACAACTGCATAAACCATAGGTGTGACATTTTTCTTATTTAAGGAGTACATTGGAGAAAGTAAGTACACCTAGGAACTCATCTATGTAGGGTGAATCTATTCCATGGACCATAAATCAAATTTTGAAAGTTGAAAAATTAGGGTTTCCTCATAAACCCTAGGTCTGGTTGCAACTACTATAGATTTTGTGACATAATTCTTCCTTGAATCATAAATCTCTCTAGTAAGGTCTAAGATCCTCTTCTTAAAAAGTTATTTGTTATTTTACTTGTTCCAGGTGAGATGGCTACTAGTACCAAGCTTGACGAAAAGCTTGAAAGAGTCTATGACTTTTGAGCATGGAAGTACAAAGTAATTATCTTTCTAGAAGAGAATGACCTTGTAAGTTTTTTTGAAAAAGATATTGAAGAGCTAGAGGGAGATGAGGCCAAAGCCAAACATAAGAAGGATCTGATCAAAGAAAAGAGGATTACTTCTGAATCCATCAAGAACTAATTGATTCCTCATGTTTCAACATTAAAAACCCCAAATCAAATGATGGATTCCTTATCCCATCTGTTTGAAGGAAATAACATCAATCATAAAATGACCTTGAGGACACAACTAAAAAATGTAAAGATTCAAAATTCATAAACCATACAATATTACTTCACAAGAGTGTCTCAGATTAAAGAACAACATGAATCTATTGGAGACTGATTTGAAGAAGCTGAGTTAACAATGACCACATTGAATGCCTCCCCAAATTCTTTGGAATCCTTCATCCAAGGAATTTCGCGCTAGAAGGAAGTTAAATAAGTTCAGAATATTGTGGGAAGACTGTACTAAAGAAGAATCCATATTAGAGGCAAGAAAGGAAAATATATAAAGAAATGAAGATCAAGTGCTAACAACTCACGCAAGAAAATGAAAGAACAAGAAAGAAGTTCACTCTCACAAAAGATTTCACAAGATTTATTTCACATTTGATATAGAAGGAAGAAATAAATATCTAGCATGTTCTTACCGATGAGCAGGTAGAAGGCATGTTGACTAAGCCTCTATCAAGAGTGAAGTTTGAATAGTTCAGAGACAAGATTGGTGTTGTCCAGAGTAATGTGTTCCCCAATAGTGGGATTGATGTGTTTCCCAGTAGTGGGAAGTGATTTGTTTCCCAGTATAGGGAAGTGATGAGATCCTTAGTAGTGGGAAATACTTCAGTGCAGGTTGGTACTCCAACATAGGATTGTATGCTACCCCAACGCATGTTGGTACTCCAACACAGGCTGGTATGCTACCCTAGTGCAGGTCGGTACTCCAATGCAGGCTGGTATGCTACCCCATCACAGGTTGGTACTCCAACGTAGGTTGGTATGCTACCCTAATGCAGGTTGGTACTCCAATGTAGGATGGTATGCTACCCCAGTGCAGGTTGGTACTCCAACACAGGTTGATATGCTACACCAATTCAGGTTGGTACTCCAACATAGGTTGGTATGATACCCCAATGCAGGTTGGTACTCTAATGCATGTTGATATGCTACCACAACATAGGCTGGTACTCCGACGCACACTGGTATGATACCCCAGTGCAGGTTGGTATGCTACTCCAATGCAGGTTGGTATATTACCCCAGCGTAGGTTGGTATGCTACTCCAATGTAGGCTGGTATTCTACTCCAATAAAATTGCAGAACTTCCTATGATATATAGATCCGTGATTGGCAACAAAACAATGACCAAGTATGCAAAAGTGCAGAAGTAGTGATGATGATCGTGACAAGAATAATACCTTCCTTGCTAAGAGGGAGTGTTGAAGTTTGAGTATCTTTGGAATATATCCTTATTGTATTTGACTAAGAAAAAACCCTAAAGAATATTATTATATTATATTTGTTAATATGGCCCTATTGTGCCTTTGTAAAATTCGACCCTATTGTTCCTTGAAAAGAAAAATGAAAAATATAAAGATAAAGTGATAGGTCATCCCAGACCTAATTTTAGGTTGGCCAATTGATATTTATAAGAGAGGCCAGTGCCTCATTTGAACACACTCACAACACAAGTTCTGTGGCTAAAGAAGAAGTGCACAAGTATTTAAGGGAGACACTACTACAACTAGGAGGTGATCTTGTAAAGGTTCTTGGTCTATCTCTTGGGTATATCTTGGATAAGTGGTGCGCTACTCTTCCCTAGTCAATGGTTTGAGGAGGATGTTCTTATATTTTAGATATCTCTTATAGAGAGGCATTGTTCTTGGTTGGTGAATCTATATTGAGGAATTTTGTTGGGTTTTTCCCCCTAGGGGGTTTTCCCAGGGTAAATCTTGTGTATGTTATTCTTTCAATGATTCTTTATATGAATTTATTTTTCTAATGGTTTAAAGAACACTAATGTAGTTAACTTATTAAGAATAAAACTCAACATAAATATCTATGCACAATTTAATACACCCATGGAGAAGTTGTTAAAGAAGGATGTCAAGTTTCAATGGAATGATGAGTGCCAACAATGTTTGGATGTCTTGAAGGATAAAATGGTGACAACGCCAATTTTAGTGTTTCCAGATTGGTCAAAGGAGTTCCAAATTCATGTGTATGTATTTTCAATAGAACTTGGAGTAGGATTAACACAACTAGGAGAAGGTGATATAGATCACCCAATAACATTTGTAAGGAACACAATTTCAGATTCAAAACATAATTATAAATACAACATAAAGAGAAGGTTTGGCTATGGTGTATGCATTGCAGAAGTTCATACATTATTTGTCAGGCCACCATTTTAATATGTTGACAAATCACTCTTCTCTTAAATACCTGGTCAACAAGACAATGTTGGGGGGAAGAATATGTATATGGTTGTTGTTATTTGAAGAATTTGATTTTGAAGTAGTTGTGAAGCTTGGAAGATTGAATGTAGGGCCATATCATCTATCCAGGATAACCAATGGGGAGGAAACAAGAAGTTTGGAAGAAAATTTTCCTGATACACAATTTTTTTCAGTGTAGATTGATGATGAATATTTTGTTGATATTATTGAATTTTTGAGTACATGATTTTCCCTAAAGGAATATACCATTGCACAGAAGAAGAATTTGGTGGTCATAGATGCAAATTATCAACTTATTGTAGTACATTTGTATATACTAGGAGAAAACAACATTTTAAGGAGATGTTTTATGGAACATGAATGACCTATCATCTTAGCAGAAGAACATGAAGGAATAGCTAGAGGATATTATGCAGGGAATCCTACTGCACAAAAGATACTATGTGAAAGCTTAGGGTGGTCAACAATTTCTAAGGATGAAAATGAGTATTTTCAGGCTTGTGATGTCTGTCAGAGGGTAGGAAATCCATCCACGATGGGTGAGATGCCATAAATACTTTAGTTAACTCTTAAAGTTTTTGAAAAATAAGAAATTGGCTTTGTAGGTCCAATCGATCCACCAACTAGAGAATCAAGAGAAAGGTATATTATTACATCAAAATAATACTTAACCAGGTGGGATGAAGCAATGACAATAAAATATTGCATCACACTTCTTGTTTGAACATGTAATTACAATATTTGGATACCCTAGGATTTTGATGAGTGATTAAGGAACTCATTTTATTAACAATACCATTCAGGAAATGACTGAAGAATTTGAGATACATCATCAAAAGAGTACTCCATACCATCCTCAAGATAATGGAACAATGGAAGCATTTAATAATAATTTGGATAATGCCTTAACCAAGATTTGCAATGTGATTAGAGATGATTTGGATGTGAAGATACTAGAAATATTATGGGCTTATAGATCTACATGTATGAAACTCACAGGGCATACACCTTTTAGATTGGTGTATGGTCAGGAATTAGTAGTCCCTTTGGAGTATTTGATACCTATTCTGCACATTGTAGCCATTACAAATATGACAGAAAGAGGCGCAACTCAAGAAATATTGGCTCAAATCATGGAATTAGAAGAAGATAGGATTATGGATGGTTTCCATCAGGAAGTACAGAAAGAAAAGGACAAAGATTGGAATGATAGACACATAACAAAGAAGAACTTTAAGGAAGGATATTTGGTTCTCCTCTATGAAATTAAATACTTACAACACCCAGGGAAGTTTAGGATGCATTGGCTAGGGCCATATGAGATAATTCTATCATAGATGGAGTTGTTGTGAAACTGCAGGATTTAACAGGAAAAGAGATACAAGGATTGGTGAATTAGTCGATTGAAATTGTATAGGGACAGTCGACCTAGTAACCCTCAATAGTTGCAACAAAAAAAATTTGAGTTGTACATAGTGTATATAGAAAAAAATGAAAAAGGAAGACAAAAGTGAAATAAGAAGAAAAAGGAAGAAAAAAGTGGAAAAAGAAGAAAAATGAAAGAAAAAACTGGAAAAAGAATAAAAATACAAAAAGATGAAGTATATGAATAAGTGGTAGACAAAAAGTTGGATAATATTGCACACAACAAACATTAAGCTGTGGGACAGAACAAGATGACACTGTGCACTAGAAAAAAGGTGGCAAGATAGAAAAAAGCCACGCATTGAGACATAAAGTGATCAAGAAAAGGAAAAAAAGAAGAGGTTGGAAAAGCACAAGATCGATAGATTATTTATGATAGGACAAATAAAAGTATAAATTGTGCATGAGGAGCCTCATTTTGACATTGATAAGACAAGAGATAAGGAGTGAAAACCAAGTACAATCAGGTGAATTCAAGAACTATTCAGTGAGGATTTAGAACAACTTTTGCTGGATTTAAAAGAATGGATGCATCGAAGGTCGGATCTCCCAGCAGAAATGCAAGGAAAACCCGCAACACCATGAGATATCCATAGGAGAAAGTAGTCGAAGAAACAAACCCTATTCAGTTGGAAGGAGTGGTGGACATGGGCGCCATTCCGTCACCATTGATTGAACCTGTTACTGCAACAACTATGGAGGAACAAGAAGAACATATTATAGTGAAAAACGAGATGGAGGTTGAGACGTTGGAAGAAATAAGAAACCCTAACACAGAGAAGAACCCCACGCAAAAACTTGGTTTAGGAGAACCATAGAAGATGAATGAGAATGATGATGAAAGAATAGAGTTAGATGAGCCAAGAGGAGAGGATGACGAATTACAAAACCCTGTTACAGAGCCATCATAGTAGATGGGGGAAGTATTTTTGGAAGATGTTATAGGACAACAAGATTCAGACGCAAAATATGAAGAGGATACAAACCAAGAATCAGGGCCATCAACAGTGACAACAAAGACAAAGGGGAAAAAATAGTACAAAGATCACCGCACAAACATAAAGAAGCAACACTGACACTAGCGCGCATACCTGAAGGAGTCATGATCTTTCCTGGCATATTAGGATGTGTGGATAAATTAAGGTATTCAGACCATGATATTGTAGATAGGGACAAATTACCTGAGTTTGTGCCACAAGTATTTATGGAGAAAAAAGGTACAACTTCATCAGGGGTTCCAATTTTAGATCCAAAGCAGTGGATTGAAGGGTTTTATAATATAGGTATCATGAAACTGTTGGAAATTCCACACTTTGGAAGGGGAAAGGATGTCGATTCTTGTGTGAAAAAACTGTTGGCCTTGGTGCATGGATGATTTATATGGATGGAAATACCAATATCAATAGATTTATATTTACTTGCAAACATTACAGGGTTGCCAACAAATGAAGAAAATCCAGAACAATATTTAGATGATAAGACAAAGGAGAAAACTTTGGCAGAGGAGATGAAGAAGACATATGGCACCGAGAGAGGGTCCCATGGAATCATAATTAATAGAATTAGTGAACCTGCAATGAGTTTGGAAACAAATATGATGTCTTGTAAACTTCTAAGTAAATTTCACAAGGAAGAAGCGCCTATAGGAATTATAGCAGTAGTCATGTAGTGCACGAAGGGGACTCTACTCAGTTGGAACCCATATTTACTAAATTTGTTTTTGGATGATTGCAATGATGCACAAGATCTTGGAATGGAGTTCCATTATGCATGGTTGATAATACTAATATATTTGGTGGGTTGGGGAGAACCCAAATACAATGGATTTTACCCGAGGAGAGGAAAGTGTCATGCAACAACATATACTACATTGTGGCACACTTCAGATGCAAAACAAAGGAAGGAAAATTCAAGTATATTTTCTATTTATTTCGATGAGATGCAGGAAAATATAACAAATACATGGAGGATACCACCATAAGTGGTGGAAGAGCATAAAAGCATGCGAACTTTAAAGCTTCTAGACACAATATGTGGATCCAAGAAAAAATGGATCCTAAGAAGGAATGGTTACAAATAAGATACTATGTGATAGAAGAAGAGGTACAATGGACCATGAAAGACTAGCTTGCATAATGGAGGGTACCGACATCTTTCAATAAGGGATCAAAAGGAAAGAAGTAAGAAAAAGCTAGCACTTCGCAGAAGTCAAACATTCTAGTGGAAAATACAAGAAAGGAAGTAGAGCGCATGAAGGAAACAGGAGGAAGTGCAATAGTTAGAATCCAAGGCATAAGAATCCTATCCAAAAACCTTCAACACAGGAGAAGGACCACACATAAGTAACAAATGGAGGAGTTTATAAGGAGAACAATGTTCTTATGCAGGAGTAACTAGGAGGAGGAGATCTACCAAACATGGACATCCCAGGTACATCAGTGTAGACAAAAACAATGCTTATGAAGAGGACAATATTATTTCAGGAAGGAGGTCATCGCAATAAGATGAAGGTGCATAAGGGAATTTGAGAATTCACATTGGCAGAGGATGATGCAGAGCTGGTCACAAAAAGAGTACAAGAACTCGCAACAGAGGCATTGGATGATGCAGAGAAACAACGGGAAGAAATAGTTAAGAAGTTGAAAAAGGTTAAGGAGGAATTGAAACAACTTCAACTTACTAGTTCACAATAAATATAATAAGCACAACAACAAATTCCGCAAGAAAGATCAGTTCCAACGCAGGACAAAATACAAATAATATCAATGCAGAGTAAATTTATTTTATCACTCAGGACATGTTGCAGGTTTATGAGGAGACAACGCATAAGAAATTGAAGGATATATATCACTTGGACTTGGAATTTCCCAATGTCCCAATGAAGGAAATATATAAACTTCAACTCAGTATCATGCAGGAGATACAGTCAAGGGCACATGTAGACGCGACAAGTCTAAAACTGACCAATGAAGTAAAGAGGACATTAAAGTTGACAATCGAACATGTGTAGTTTGAGAGAGATGTAGTAAAGAAAAACATTGGCAGAATGGAACATAAGGCAGAATAAGTGTTTAAAACAAATCCTGACAGCACGCAAGAAGGGTAGAACTTACCAACAAAGGAGAAGATTGAAAAGATAACACAAGCTATGCAGGAATACATGAATCACTTTACCGAGTTGAATGAAATCCTAGCACCTAGAACCCCACCAGAAGTTAGAACAATAGGGATAAGGAGGTGACAGGACATAAGGAGATTATTTCACAGAGCATTCAAGAAATCATAGAGTTATACAATAGGATCACACAATTATGGACTAATCTCTAGGAAGATGACAAACTGCAGGAATTAGAGAAGAAGGAAGAAGGGGTAAATACTGCAGTGCAGGAACTCAAGTGGAGGCAAAAAGAAATGAACATAACAGATAGGCTGAAGAGTGCAAAAGAATTGAAGAACTTGCAGACATAGCTGAAGAGAATACAGGAAGAGAAGCAGTCAAGGTAGGATAAGTTGGAGTCACTACAAGAGGGGGAGGAATAGATGTTGACTGATATTAATACAACCAAGGGGAAGATTGAAAAAATCATCTTGGATATTGAATATTTGCTAAAGGAGCATATCACTGCACATATTGTGGAGTCTATAGAAGAGAAGAGCACTCAGGTAAACACTTGAGTTGAATAAATTGTAGGACAATTCCATGTGATGGAGAAGTCAGTGCAGGATGAAAACACTTCCTGAGTGGCTTGAGATGAGACAAAAGTGAGTGTTGGGGGCATGTTGGCATAGGTCATTTTGGGGAACGACACAACAATCAAGGAAGACAATTGAAAAATGGACCAGAAAAGGAGTAAGCATTGGATAATAAGGAAAAATAATGTGAGGAAGCAAGAAAGTCAAAGGAAGGAAGGAGGACGCAGATCAACTGTGTGCATGAAGTTAGAATGTGGAAAAACCTAATCCATTTAGGGTTAGGGTTTTTTTCATTAATGTAATGTGTTTTAACCCATTTTTGTAGTATAAATATGTATTGTAAGATTTGAGGAGATCTATCTAGCAAGTGATGAGAGTGAGAGTTGCTAGTGAGAGTTTTGAGTGACTAGTTAGTTTGGCATGAGTTTTGTTGAGAGATGTGGAGCTATTTTGGGAGATGAGTATGTTTTTGATTTGTAACTGAGGGTGAGGTCACAATATGTGGAGCTTGGTGCAACCTTGTTATCCTCACCATTATCACCAAAATTTTGATGTAATGTGCATTGTGCAGAACCTTGATGAAGAATAATAAAGAAGCAAAGAATGCTAGATATTTGTGGACGTAGCCCAGTGGGGTGAACCATGGAAAATCACCGTGTCACTTTATGGAATGTTTATTTTATGTTTTTTAATGGTTTATGATGAATGAATAAATATGTTAAGTAGTAAAATGTAGTGCGCACTAGAACAATTATGTTATTTGATGCATAATGAATGTTAAATGAATGCACATGGTTATATAATGATAGACATGAACATGATGTTGTGTTAGAATAATAGATTTGGTATATGTTGAAGTAATAAGCATGTCTAACTTACCCAAAGAAACATCCCTTCCAAGGATGCATACATCTGGGTCCTGCAACCACCCATAAATCCATCTTGGGTGAGACTTCATTGTGCAATATGTGTGCAATGTTTTCTTATGGTCTCCAGAAGGGCCAATGGTTTGTAGGGTTTTTTTGGAAAACTAAGGTAGAACCCGGGTCAGCCCAAACATATCCAACACTTATTGGGGACTTGTGCATATACTTCATCCACTGTGTTGATCAACAATGTGTGCACAACCACCTCTACTTCATAGAATTATTAGACTTCCTTGTGTGAAGCTATCTCCTGTCCATGTTTTTGTTAGGTTTCTTAGTGCGCAACTCCTGCATGTGTCTATGCTGCAGCTTTGTATAGGAATAACTTAGTGTGTGCTTCCTGTCACTAAATTCATTCATTATTTATTACATGAATAATTATAGGTCATGTGAATGTATTTGAACCAATTCCATCTCCACATAAGGCAATGACGAAGATTCTGAACTAGTGGATTCCTCATAGTTCATCAAGGCTAATGATTTTTTCCATAAAACCCTCTTTTTTGTGATGATATGCAGTGATTTAGCATTGGTAGTGCTACCTATGACCATCTATTCTTGGGACTTGGGGTTGACTAATAGTCTAGCAATGTTGAGTGCATGGAAGAGCTCTCCCAATTGTTGTGCTGAATCCCGATGTAGTATTTTATGCACATCCAAATTGGATTGGAGCACCCTGATGATACTCTAAACTAGTTCTAGAGAAGGATCTAGATCCTTCCCTAGAGCATTGGTGTCTATTTCTTTTTCCTGCATCTAGCTGGTCAATATCTTGCACTTGGAATACTTCATGATCATTTGAGAGGGGGATTCCTCTTCGATGGAAAATATGTTGGTAGGATATGATGGGTTAGATGTGTGCCCTATTGAGATAGACCCAAAGGTTGGGATCAATGTTTTCCATGCTTTTTTTCCCTTCCTAGGTGAATTTATCCCTATGTCTAATTGTGTTCATTTTCATTGAGCATCTAGTTCTTTACCTACCCCTTTGGCTCCCTCTTCTTATTTCCACTCCTACTCCTTTTTGGTCTATGTTTACAATATGTCTAGTTCTTTTTCCATCATGGGTTGCAGTGACTTTGTCCACTTTGCAACTACATTTTGAATTTCCTCCTTGGTAATGAAAAAGGGGAGGATTTCGATAATATTTTTCATATCTATGAGTGGGGTGATGAAAACATTATGAATGTAATATTCAAATAAAAGATAATCCTCATACCTATGAACAAGGTTGTGTAGTATGCAAAATGCTTGAATAGTTGCCTGGATCATTTATTTGTACCATAGATAGAAACAATTGATTCTCTTTCACTATAAATTCTTGTCCATGTTGTATTTCAACTCATTGAGCTTGAGCGCATGGAAAGATTGAGTAACTTGGGTGTTGTGTTCTCGGCCTAGTGGTGGCTACCACACTATCATTGTGAGTAGGATTAAAAACCAACTATATAAAAACTCTATTAAAGCCCTTGGTCCCCTATGTTAACGATATAGTAGGATATCGGTGGCCACCCACCTATTCCAATTGGCTCAAAACAATTTGTTGGCAATTTACTATTTTTAGCATTTTTTTGGGAACCAATCTTCTGGGGCCATTTTGAAGGCCTAATTGATATTTTTTCATGATAGGAAACCTCAATGATATCCAAAGGCTCTCATTGATCCCCCAAAATTAATCTCCTTGTTGATACCTTTCCAACGAGCTATCGTGTGCCCCAAACAAAGATTGTATGCCAAATTTACTCCCCTGAGAAGTTGATACACAAAACTACCAAAAATGGTGTCCACAAAACTATTGGCTTTTCATATTCCGTGGTTAGGGTTTTGTATTTTCTTTATTTTAAAAAGTCATTTGGAGCCTCATTGTAACAATAATATTCTTGCGAATGTGAGTAGCCGTCACATCTCTTCTCAGAGATAAGCTGCCACCATTCTAGTGAGTCTTTCACTTTGTATTTCTACAGTTTTCTACATTCCGCTCATTAATAGAAATTATCTATTACAATATCTTTGTGTTTATGGTTATATCTATGATATATCTCTGTTATATTATTGATGTATCTCTGTACATTTCTTTATTATATTTCCTCTCTCATTTTGTGAAAAAAATAATTCGGATCAGTGGTATCAGAGTAGGATTCCCTTGATCGTTTTTTCAGTGCATGTCCCCGATGAGGTCAGAGTGTAGAAAGTTGGGTCTCGAGCTTGTCTCTCTTTAGGAAAATCACTCTTGCATACCAAAGAAACCCTCCATGGAGGAAGAAAATAAAAACAACAGAGTAGAATATTCTATTAATCTGTTGCTTGGGAAAGCTCTCACGTGACAAAGATATGAAATGATGGAGAATTTTTCGCATGTCCTTCAACGCCTGCTGATAACAATAGACACATATTCATCAAGTGACCACTTTGGAGGCACCTCTCTTTTCAAGGTACAATTTAATTTTCATATTCCTATATTTGAAGGTCAAATAGATGTGGATGCCCTATAGAAATGGTTATATCTACTAGAAGGTTATTTCTCTGCTCGCAATTTTTCCAATGGGGAGATGATCACCTTCACACTCCTTAAGGATCTCCCCCATGTCAAACATTGGTGGGAAAATTACTGGGAGAAAATTTCCACAGAGGTGTCTGGAATATATGGGGTTGAGCCCACTTAAGATTTTTTTGTGGATATGGTCAAGGAACAATATTACCCTGTTGGTAACTATGACAACCAATATATGAGATGGACCACACTGCGACAGGAGAGGGGCCGAATGATTCTAGCGTTAGAAAATACTTTCCATACCTTGCGCACCAAGCTGGGTATCAAAGACTCCAAGCGACATCTGGTTTTGAAGTACTGTGGGGCTCTACATAGGTACATCCAAACCGAAATGGATTTCATAGACATCTCATCACTGGGAAATGCCTATCAATATGCTGTCAAAATCAAGAAAAAATTTAGGCACAAGAACAAATGAGATTTTAGGTCTACAAATACACAACAAACAAAGTATGGTAAAGACGACCCTAACAAACAACCTTCAGAAAACCATTCCAAGACAAGGGAAAATAAGGGTAACAAAAATAGGAAGAAGGACACTCGAAAGTGGTGTGATTTCCACAAAATCCCCTGGCACAACACTAATGAATGTCACTCAAAACAATCATTAGTGGCCGAGGTCAAAGAAAAGGAGTTGAATCCTGATTCAGTATATGATTAAGAAAGTAATGGGAGAAGAAAGATAATTGATGTAGACCCCACTATTAATGTCGTGACTACAACAATTAAACCAGAATAACCAATAGATCCTAAAGAGGGCGATCCTCTTTTTCATTCACATATGTGGGTGAAGGGGACCCCACTGCATTTTATTGTTGATAGCATAAGCTATAAGAACCTCATCGCAACAGAGGTAGTCAAATAGTTGGGATTGTTAACAACACCACACCTCCAACCATACAACATCGAGTGGTTTCTCTAGGGATGATATATCTGTGTCATCCAGAAGTTTCGATTGTCATACGACATCTAGACCTTCAAGGATGAGGTATTATGTGATGTTACCCCGCTATATGTTTGTGATTTTCTTTTGGGCCAACCATATATGTGGAAGAGCCATGATATTTACGAGTCTCAACCTCATAGTGTCATTGTTACTCTGGGGGGTCATCTCTACAAGATACCAAAGGTAGTTCCAACTAATTTTCCACCAAAACAGTGCTGCAAGGTAATCTCTCATACTGCAAAATTCAGTCTCTTCACAATCTATTCAAAAGGTGAATAAACAGACACCGCAACCACTGCAGCCTTGGCCAAAGACCATTCTTTCCAACAGAAGAAGATTGCAGAAGAGAAATAATATATTGTTTCTTCACCTGCAATGGTACTTACACACTTCCCACTAAATAAAAGATACAATAGGTTGGTTGAACATATTCAACCCCGCCAATAACAGGTTCGTGACAATCTTCAACAAGCTAAGCAACGCAACTTCTCCAGCAAGGCAAGCAACTCACCCAGATTCATATTATGAAAATGATTTCCCCTCTCCCTTGGTAAATCAACGTAATGGAGACCATTTCTTCCTAAGGAGGAAGGACTTATCTAGGAGAATCTCGGTGGCCACCCACCTATTCCAACTGGCTCAAAACAATTTATTGGCAATTTACTAGTTTTAGCAATTTTTCAGATCCCAAACTTCAAGGGCCATTTTGAGGGCCTAAATGACGTTTTTTCAAAATAGGACACCTCAATGATAGCCAAAGGATATGATTGAGACCCCAAAATGAATATCCTCATCAAAACCTTTTCAATGAGCTATCATGTTCCCCTGGGAAATTGATACACCAAACTACCCAAAATGGGGTCCACAAAAATGTTGGTTTTTCATGTTTTGGGGTTAGGGTTTTGAATTTTCTTTATGTTAAAAAGGCCTTTGGATTCTCATTCTAAAATAATATTCTTGTGAATGTGAGTATCCATCACATCTCTTCTGAGATATAATTTTTCACCATTCTGCGAGTCTTTCACTCTATATTTCTATAGTTTTGTACATTTCGCTCATTAAAAGAAATTGTGTATTACTGTATCTCTATGTTTATGGTTATATATGTGATATATCTATGTTATATTATTGATGCATATATGTACATTTATTTATTATATATCCACTCTAATTTCGTGCAAAAAATAATCCAGATCGGTTAAGGTCCTAATAAACATTCATTATGATCTCATTTGTTATATTAGTAGGCCAGATAGAACCTTTCATTGTACCCTTTGTCTCCTATGTATATACCAAGGGGACCTAGTCTTAGGATCATCTTATCTTGTATTATGAGTCAATATATTGTAAAAGGAGGTTTCCTCCTCAAAGTGGATTGTATTCATTGAATTTTTTATCATTCTCAAGGCATTGGTTCATAACATTTGGTATCAAGAGCATCGATCCTAGGGTTTTGCTGCTTCAAGCGAGTCATCTTGTAATTTTCACTACAACTTTTTTGGGGGACATTTCATATAGATAAATTTGGATGTTTCTTAGGGGACATATCAAATTATGTCTCATGAAAATTTCAAGTTTTTTTTTCATTATAATTTCATAGATATAGCCTATGGAAAATAGGGTTTTTGACTCATGTTGAAATCCGTTTTAAATGAGTCATCTTGGAGTTTTCGCTATAATGTTTTTTCTAGGAAGTTTTAGATAGTGAAATTTTGTGGAGACCAAGGAGAAATATCATAGTATATATGATCATAATTTCAAGTTCTTTTTCACTAAAATTTTGGACATATAGTCCATGGAAGACAAGGCTTGTAACTAATCCTAAAATCAATTATCTTGGCATTTTCACTGTAATTTTTTTTTTCAATGAAGTTTTAGACTCTAAAATTTTTAGAATACCGAGTTGACATAGTGAAGTACACGTGGAAAATTTTTGACTCATTATATTTTATGATAAATTTATTGTGGCAGTTAGCATTTTCACACACATTATGTTTTGGTGATTTTAAGAGTTTTTTTTCTTGGTTAGCAAGCTTATTTTTTAATTTTTTTATAGATGTGTTCCAACATATTTAAATAACACATGATCTATCATTAAATGAGTAAAACTATGGTTGGGGAAAAATACATGCATGAAATACACATGGTTTTATGTTGTTGGAAACACATTGTTTCACCTGGTTGAAAAATCTTGTAACCCCTACTGGAACCCTTCGAGTAGTACAACATTAGACAGTAGTTGTATATGTAATATCACTTCCACATATCTTTAGGTATATACAAATTTGCCTAGGTATACATAAAACGAACCTTAGATATTGTATTTGACCATCTTGTTGCTATAGTACATCGAGAACAACACTTGGGGAGACCACTCTTTAGTACTTGGATATTCAGGTAGTATGGCTAAGGGCACGATTTAGCCTCCTTAGTTAGTTACCTAAGATATTGGTCTGAGTACTATTTTTGGACCTTGTATGCATATCAGATAGCTATAGTACCTGACACTCCCTTGTCCTTAGGACCCAGTAACTCTTTCCCATGGATCCAGAGAAAGATCCAAAAATCACTTCACCAATTAAACCTCCATAAATCTCCTCCATGACTCACGAAGAAATTGAACAGATAAAAAACAAAATATCCAAATTAGACAGTTGAATTGATGAATTGAATGATAGTTTAGTGAAAAATGTTGATTTGGTGAATGCTCAAACTTATATTGAAATAAATATGGAATAATTGGAATTTAATATAGATGGAAAGTTGGAACATATGGAACATAAGGTTATAGAAGCCTTAAATGGGAGGCTCCCTAAAATTGATAAGGCGTTTGAAGGGACTCGGAAAAATAAAGGT
The DNA here is from genome assembly GCA_010110895.2 of Picea sitchensis. Classification (NCBI taxonomy): domain Eukaryota; kingdom Viridiplantae; phylum Streptophyta; class Pinopsida; order Pinales; family Pinaceae; genus Picea; species Picea sitchensis. The sequence continues at coordinate 22,868 of SNQJ01S0027062.1, read as the reverse complement.
AGTGTTCAGGTTGAACAATTTTCCAATAATCTCAAATCTCGCTAGCAGGATTGGATTTTGAGGGTTCCATTATATAAGGTGGACAAGGTTAAAAAATTGTGGTAATAAAAAGGAGACACCCAAAAAATTACATCCATGTTAAGGGTTGGTGTGGCCTAGGCTAGGTGTGATCCTTGGGTGATTTTGATGGCTTATATGCCCCTGGATCATAGTTTCTTAGACCATGGGTTAGTCCCGTAGGTAATGTTGGGCCCTTCGTTTTGATGAATAGAAGTTACGCAAGTTACACTGCAACTTCATTTTTTTAAACAAAAGTTGCATAAGCTGCTGAGGAGATGGGTAACAAAATAAAGGAAGAAACATAAAGTGGTTGTAAGGACAACACACCATCAGTTTTGAGAAGATAAGTTTCAACAAGATCAACAAGAAGAGAGAAATATCGACTTCTCAACCAACAAACTCAAGATCAAATTATATATATGAGACTGATATGATTGTAAAAGGTTGTTGTTACTATGGTTTTTGTTATTAATGTTGGTTTGGGATTGTGTTGTTTCTAGAGTCACTGTTGTTATCGTCCATATTGTTAGGTTAGCTAAAGTTATGTATTTTGAGTTCGGATCTAGACAGAGAATGTAATGGAGTCATGCCATGTTGTAGCATTGAAAGAGAAAGGGGTTGAGATAACCTTGTCTCTCAGTGGTACAGAGCATTTTCTATTATCTTTGGCATGACCAATTTGTATCTGTAACTCAACTAAATATTGTATTTTGAGAAGAAACATGTTATATTATAGTATAATGGGAGACCCAAAATTTTCTTAAAGATAACTTTTTTATTTATTCTTCTGAATGTATTGAATGGATTGTTATATTTATGTCTAATATGCTTAATTGGATATATATTTCTTATGAATATATTCGCAACCGTATTTTATTCATTCTCAGTTAGGAAACGTTCATATCTGCCACATGTTTAACCTAGCTTACACAAGACTGGTATGACTTCTGATACTTTAGATATTTGTCTAAGTATTCTCCTTAACCTTCCCTATATTTCTCGTCTCGGTTGTGCTTCGGGTGAGACTTCTTCCCTCCCAAGAAGATGAAAATTCCAGTGCTATAGACTACTTCGGTACCTTTTCTTGGAAATTGTAAGAGGACTCTGGTTTCATCACTTCTACACCAACAAAATGGTTTCATTGCTGGGACTTGGGTTTTAAAAGGTAACCTATGAGGAGAATGCTTCTGTGGATCTATAGATCTGAGATTAAGAAATGGTGGGAACAAAATTGTGATGCCTTTATATGGAAGGAAGCAGAGTTGCGAGGTAAAAGCGTGAATGCTGCAAAAGATTCTGTCTTTTATTCAAAAAGATTGAGTTACTAGTATGAGATATTCTAGGTAAAATTCCTAGAAGAATTATTCCATTGAATAGATCGGCTACAAGAAGACCTATACTTGGGATATAGTGAAGATTGCAACACTTAATCAGTTGGATCACCAGATTATGCGAGCAGTCAATTTATGGGTTAATACAACTCTGGAGGGATATATCATTGAATTCGCAGATGAGAATCACCAATATTTTTCACGGGCGGAAGAAATTTTCAAGAAAGGTGCATGGGGGAGACTGTTGAGGGAAATTCCCCTGTGGATCAAAGTATTCTTGATGGAGGAGGGGATGCTAACTACTCCCTCGACTAAGATGGAAACATAAATACCTATGCTTGAGGTAGGGTGATTGTGGGGTAGGATCATGACCTAATAGGGAGGAAGGGTTCTTTGACATATGGGGGAAGATCAAGAAAAGAGCGCAATACACGAGAAATCCTTAAGGAGAGCCTCCATAGTTGAGAAGTGGTGGCGTAGAAAGGTAAAGAGAGAAGAGAAGTAGTATGAGGCATTGCGGAAATAAATCAAATCAAGAGGAACAAATGAAAGAAAGAAGGAAGAGTTGAGGAAGGTAAGAAGACAAGAAAGATTTGCCAATCTAAGATTAAAGAAGAGAGAAGCACAGAGAGGAAGGAGTCCCCAGGTTGTTATGAGGAAAATCTATCTATGGCTAGGGTAAACCACAACAGACGAAAATTACTGTAGAAATCAACTCTCTTCTCAAGTATGCTATACAAACAAATATGCTAGTAAGACAAGATAAAAGTCCTACCTCGTCCAGACGTTTGATGAAGTCCACCATTGAGCACTCGACCCAAATAAATATACCTGCAAATAGTCCTCAACAACCGAGCAGAGAAAGAATATGGTGATATTATATAATGTTAGCACATTCAATAGCATAATCCATTAATAAACATGACAAATACACCCATGGAATAATAATTCAATATATTTGCAAGATATCAATTGGACAAGAAAAGAGTATTTCTATTAATAAATGATCAGCATAAGTGAAAATGTTATAGACTTTTGTGTCGACACGGTTCAAAATCGAGAAACTAAGTTCCTTATAGTTGGGCCTCCACCACTTCAATCCTCCACCAAAGGCAATCTCATAAGAGAGAAAGAATGAGGTTCTCAATCAATACCGGAAGATCTTGGGGGTTGAACACTGTGTTCAGACTTAAAGGACTAAGGGATGAAGACTCAATATGAAGCGAAAAAATTCTCCAGAGTAACTTTGCTCTCAAAGTTGAATTATTTTCCCTCTTCCATAGCTCGAAATTGGCCCATTTAGAGCCTTCAAAATGGAATCGAAGGTCCGAGTCAGAACGTTTCTAGTATATGGAATGCCAAGGATCATAGATCTCCTGCCGTGACATGGAAAATTGACATTAATTTTCATTTTTTGGCACAAATCTTGATGTACGTGGGCTGTAGTGGAGTAGCCTGCGTATATGCATGTTGTATAGTGTGCAAGATGCGTACATGTGGAAAAATAATTATTTTGGATCTAGATTTTATAAACATGGAAGATAAGTCTGCATAGGGAAATGGAATAAGGCCCTCTGTGCAAGATTGCATAGGGTGAGGAAAATATTTCTATAACATAGGTGGGTGGATGAGAAGAAGAGTGTGTAGAAGCAAGGGAATAAGAAGTAGGTATGGACCTTGCATAAGACCAAGAAGATTCAGCCCCGATATCAAGAAACATAGGGAATTAGGCAAAGAAGGATGCTCCAAAGGAAGAAAATGAGACCCCCAAATCAAAGAAACCCGCCTAGAAGTCAGTGGAACCAGTCCTGAATCACCCTTCCCCCAGGTGTCCTCTATACTTGTGATAACTTATGCACTGCCTACTTATGCTATTTCTATTCCATTGCATCCAGTTAGTTAGAAACAATCTATAAGTTTAAACACTAGGAGGATATTGGGATCCCTAGGAATATCACAAACATGACCGTTAGGTTTCATTCTAATAGGAATAGTGAGATCCACAATGGATGGAAATATGGGAGGATTGATTGCGCAATACCCATAATTCCAAGGTAAATGGGACGCGAATGTAGAGAAACATTGGTTCTTTTGTGAATCCATCTGGAGATCTAGAGGGACTCTCGATGCAAACAAGTTAGTAGAGTTTTAGATTATCTTTAGGGGTCATGCTCTCAGATGGTACATGAAGGATATTGAACCAGGCATGCAAGGGAAATCATTCACCCTTGGCCAAGTTCATTTGAAATTCATCATCGAATTCAAACTACCTCATTCATAATAACAAGCTCTCTTTAAGTTGTTGGAGATTCAACAAAGGGAAGGAGAATCTTCCTGGGAGTACAGTGAGAAATTTAAAGATGATATTGGGAGGTTAGAACATCCAATTCATGAGGATCACCAGAGGGAATGGTACATCCAAGGATTACTACCTCTAACAAGAATTCCTTTAATGCAACACCGAATATCCACATTAACAAATGCCTTGGAACATTCGATGAAGACTGAAGCCATGACAGGTTATCCAGGGAGTCCGAGGATGATCAGGCCTGCAATAGATGCAAATTTTTCACAAATTTAGGGACAAATATCGGTGCTAACAGAGAATATTCAAGAATTAACCATACCAAGACCAGGGCGATCTCAATTATAATGCACAAGATGCTACATAGAAGGGAATTTGGAAAATGAGTGTCCATGCATGAGGGGAATGGGACCTCCTCATAATCCAATGGGAACCTCTCTAGGGCCAATGGGAGGAGTTGTGAAAGTATCTGTGACCCCACCATTCCATACACCAGGGCTATACAATAGCTTCCCATACACTCAAACATCTCAACTAGCTAAGTATTGTGAGATTTCTCGGACACACGGGCATGTGTCGAGGAAATTTCCTATTATGCATAAGTACATGACTGCGCCCAATACAATACATTGTGAGTTATGTGCATCCATGACACATGATACAAATCAATGTAAATAACTAGATGTTCTTGCTGATATATTAGACTGGACAACATTCAGAATAAACAAAACCCCCAAAGGACCTGAAGGATGACAGGGAGGTGGGTTTGTAGGTGGATTCAGAGGCAGAAGAAATGGAGGAAGAAGGATGAGCCAATGTTACAAATGCAATGAAAAAGGTCATTTTTCTAAGGACTTCCCTCACCCAAGATGGCCATGGTTCTCTCACTGCAGGAATAATGGGCACGCAACCGCAGACTGCCCATAACTGATTGCGAATTGGGAAGATAAGGTTTTTCAATGAGGAGATAATCTAATAAGATCATAACTGAAGACGGGAATCGAGGGACAACTACCTAAGATTAACATAATTACTCACGAAGGAGATAAAACTAGGGCAGATGCACAGAATCAGCCCAAGATTCAAAAAGTTGTTCTCAAGGATGACATGTATGACCCTATGAAACAAAAGTTATTTTTCAAATATGCAATAGAAATATTTAAGAGAATCCCCACTCCATAAATAATGGAGAACCCCCCTAAATTTTTCTGTCATCCTAACCTTGCACAAGCCCCTACCTCACCACTGACACCTAGAAACTATGCAATTCCAAGAAGACACCCTAAGCAGTCTCAATGTGTAATAAATCTATGGTTTCAATTTTTCTTTGTTATCCTAGGGGATGACCAACTTACGAATAAGTTGTGCAACACCCTATACCTAATACTGGGAAATGAGGGAACCCCAAAAGCCATAGTAAGGACCAAACTCCCTGAGAAGAATACCTAGAGAATACAAAGAAGAAAGACGTGAATGGGAAATTAATTTAGGTTAGAAGATCAACTAGATGAATTTGAAATCAAATATGTCATGCTAGATTTGGGATCCGATGTCAACATCTTACCCAAAAATACCTGGGAATCTTTGGGAAAACATTAGTTAATATATTCCTCCATCCATTTGAGAATGGAAAACCAATACTGCATTTTTCCAGTAGGAAGGCTGGAAAATGTGGAAATAGATGTTGCAGGAGTTAAAACCACAACCAATTTTGAGGTAATTGAAATCATGGGAGATAAGTATCCCTACCTTGATCTACTCGGAATTGATTGGAGATATGACAACTATGATACCATTGATCTAAAGAGGGACACCATGACATTTGAAGTAGATGGGATAAAAGTAGTTCATCCCTTAGATCCATGTTTAGAGCCTAGATACACTAAACCAGTGGACCACAACATGGAGTCAAATGATCTTGACCAATTATACACCATAACAGTTGGAACAAGACCAGATTACATAAATCCCACTGCCGATGGATCTGTAAGTTGGAGAAGCATAAAGTCTATTGATGAGGATTCATAATTATCACTTGAGAGTTGGCAGTAAGGTTCCTATGAAGGATTATTAATATGATGCACAAATGTCAGAGTAATGATATGGAATGGAACCGAGGTCATAAAATACCCGACATATGATGGTACCTTAGAGGTACATAATTTTCTTGCCAACATGGAAGATACAATAGCGACGGATGAAAGGATATTTGTTCTTGACTTAGCCTTGCAAGGTACCCTCGTTAGATGGTGGGCCACCCATAAATCCTTTATTATGGAGTGGGAGGATGCAAAACAATCCATCATATGTCAATTCCAAGGTATGGATAAACCAATAGAAGAGATGAATATAGATTTTCAAGATGCGCAATTGTTCGATGGATGGTTTGACCCTAAAGTGCAGATTGAGAATTGTTTAAAGAAGTGGAGAGTTTTAGAATTACCTTCTCACCTATGGGTTCAGGCATTTCTCCATTCACTGGGTCCAATCCCAAAGGCATGGTATATACATGACGAGACCGGAAGAAAAACAAATCGTTGGAAGAACTTACAAGACCATTTTTTCAAAGACTTGTCCTTTACAAGTAAGTACCCTAAGCTCAACATAGTCCTTCAAAGAATCAAGGAAATCTTCTTTACCGACATTTGCAAAAAGAGATCAAGTCCAGTAGTATGTGCTGACCATGTTCATTTTCTTTAGTATATTCTAAGCCTTGAAATTGATAAGATAGTTGTACCTTGTTGTAAAGTTGAGAAAGACCTGGAAAAACCCGATGACTTAGAAGACCTTAGAAATTTAACCATTAAAGAAATGAAAGACAATAGAGAGATTCAGGATACTGTACCTAGTCACACTTGTAGCTCCTACAAACATCCACTAAATTTGTGGAAAGTTAATATAGGGACTATAGATATTCCTAAGATAGCTTCTAAAGGAGATTACTAGGATGAGAAAACTATGAATGAGGTACACAACCTATTCCGGGAGTACGAGGATTTGTTTCTGAAAACATTCTCAGAACTAAAAGGTATAAAAGGAGCCATGGGAGAAATGGAAATTGAATTTAAACCCGACTCAAGACCTATGAATCACATACCACACCGACTTAATCCTACAACAAAAGAGAAGGTCAAGAAGGAAGTGGACAAAATTCTTGTAGCATAACTTATTTTCTGAATTGAAGAAGCATAGTGGATTAGCCCCATAGTTATCTAGAGAAACAAATATAAAAAAATGCATTCGGGTCCATGTGGACTGCAAAAGTCTGAATTCTACATGTTTGCATGATCCATTTTCGACAACTTTCAATGACGAAGTGTTATATCAAGTTGTGGGAAGAGAATCTTATTCGTTTACAGACGGATTCTTAGGATATCAAAAAGTCATAATCACAGAGGAATATAAGAAGAAGAACACATTCATAACTGAATGGGGATGATTCACATACAATGTAATGCCCTTTGTCTTAAATAATTCCCCTGCAGTCTTCTCTCGGATCGTAATAGAAACATTTAAAGAATTCCTCCACAAGTTTGTAGAAGTCTACATGGACGATTGGACGATATACAGCCCGTTAAAAGACCAAAAGTGACATATGGTAGTTCATGCAACATACTATCAACTGATTACAAGACAACTTTACAAATTGGAGCTACACAACATCCTCAGAAGATGTTTCTTGAACCATGAAAAACAATACATCCTGTGGGAATGCCACAATGGAGTTGTGGGAGGACATTTTGAAGGTAAATCTATTGCACATAAGGTACTTCAAGATGGATTATGGTGGGCTATGTTAATTAAATATGCTAAGGAGTATGCTAGATCTTGTGACATCTACCAAAGAGTAGGAAATCCATCACGCAGAAATGAACTACCCCTTCATCCAATTAGAGAACTTCAGGATTTCAAGAAGTGGGAGATTGATTTTATTGGACCAATCAACCCTCCAACTAAGAATTCAAAGGCCATATACATTGTTACCACAACATATTACCTCACAATATGGGGTGAAGCATAGGCATTCCAAGACTTTTTGATAGATACATCTGCTAGATTTATCTTCGAGAACTTCATCACTAAGTTTGGATATCCTAGAAACTTGACTAGTGATCAAGTTAGTCACTTTATCAGTAGCACAATCACAATGTTGAAAACATAATTCCTTATACAACACCATAATAGCAGTCCATACCACCCACAAGCTAACGGTACAATGGAGGCATTCAATAAAATTATGGAAAGAGGATTGAAAAAAGTATGTTGCACAAACAAGTAAGATCGGGATGATAGAGTTCCAATAGTCTTGTGGGATTACAGGGCTACCATGAAGAAGCTACATAGGTATACTCCATTTCAGTTGGTTTATGGGAAAGAATTTGTTGTACCTACTGATTTTATTACCCCTAGTCTCTATATAGCACATGCTACACACATGATAAATGATGAATCAGTTGTGTAGAGGATTACAAACTTGCAAGAACTTGATGAAGCAATATTTCTAGCAGATTTTCATCGGATAGTTGAGAAAGCTAGACATAAAATTTGGCATGACAGGCACATTAAATATAAAATATTTATGCAAGGGGATAAGGTACTACTCTATGATAGTAAATATTAGAAACATCCAGGCAAGTTGCACATGCATTGGTTGGGCCCATTCATATTTGTGGAAATCCGACACTTTGGTGTAGTCAAGCTAGCGCAACTGGATGGTATCCTTCTACTAGGATGGGTGAATGATACCCACCTAAAAGCTTATATTTCTCATGATTGAGCCAAAGGACTATTTCTCCAGTCTAAGGGAGCATGAATGGTAGTTAGATTTTAATTTCCTATAATTTCTTTAATACAGTTAATAATGTCAGAGTGTGCATTATTGCGCCACGACATATACTTCTTTTTCAGTCTAAGCAATGATTTTGTACAAAAATGCTTACTCAATCGCATAGGATCAGAAGATCCACCATTACATTAAATTGAATTCATTAAATATGATAGGGACCCCCATTGTGGTCGAAGGTGGGGAAAATCTAAACTATATCACAACCCGTGTGCCATACACATCCCATCTAGTCATACCCTTTATGATAGCTACAGTAACCTGTCAGAACTTTTCGTTAAGCCATAAAGGCATGATACACATAGATTCCATTGGTATACTTGCTAGTATTCTCAACCGTTAAAATGGTAAGACCTTAGGTCGACCATGTCCATGTCAGCCTGTTCATTAAAGCTAAGATCACCCTATAAAATTTTACCTTTTTATCAGTCCCGTCAGACACCTAATCTTGCGATTGCGTTTATGGTTTAATGATGAGTGTCCTTAGGAGTAATTTCATATTTCTCCAGTTATACCAAATCTAATACATTGCGAACTCATGAGTGAGACTTATTTTTTACCTCAGCTGTCCTTCATAGTGCACTATCTTTACTCTCATCTCGCTTGTGAAATATCCTGCTCCCCAGTCGCAATGCCACATCCCAACTCAACCCGTCTAGTTTTCTAGAAATATAGAGCCAAAATGCCAAGAGGAACAAAAAGTCGGAGTTCAGATCCAAAAGAGGAAATTCCAAATGAGACGTGTGATCCCTGGATCAAGATCATGGGCGATGTCAAGGGAAAGGCTGAGCAAGTAAAATTCCTCAACCTTGACTTGACAGACCAAGTGTTGTTTCTGTAGATGAATATTAGTGTATTCTGGGACATGGATCCAAATGTAATGCGAGGCATGCAGTTTGGATCAAAGACATAATTCATCAACCTATTCAATTCCACCATCATGAACCTCAGGGATCTATCAGTTTTGGGAATACTGGCAAGGTTGTGCGATGCACCAAGTTTTTGATCAGTCGGGTGCATGACAAGAGCTTATGGCTCGATAAAAGATATCTTATTCATGCCAAGGATATCCATCATCTCACCAGACTATCCCTCAAGGGAGAGGACATATCAAAATCATTCCAAGTCCCATGAAAGCATGGAAAGAAGAAGTGTGAAGTCATCCTGTATGCGAAATTCCATATAGAGAGAGGTAGACGTACGACAAAAATCAACCCAATCCTACCAAAGATGGTCTCGGAAGCTTGCTACGTTAACGCTAGTAAGTTTATGCACTTGTACTACAAGGGAGAATGCACCTTAGATTCTCTTTCAGTAGAAGACTTCTGCATAAATGGATTTTTGTTCAGTTGGTGTAGCTACCTACTAGAGGAACTCCTAGTTGCAAGTGAGGAAGCTCAAGAGAAAGGAGGAAATTTTATGTACAACTACCTATTAGTAGCGTTCACAATGTGGAAATGGACATCACCCTTAGGAAGATAATTGTCACCTGCAGATAAGGGTTTCTTAGCCAAGATGTTCGAGCCCTGGCATTCAAGATTGGACTCAAAGAATATGGAGTTCAAAAATGAAGTGTTCCTGAAGTGGTACAACTAGCTTATTGATGTAACTCAATGATTGCGCATACCATAGTAACTGTTGAATCTCAACACCTGAAACATCACATTTGGGATAAATCACCACTACACTTTTGTTTGGCTCATGCATGTGAATTCTGAGGACTTCCACATAAGGTCGTTACCCTTCTATTTGGAAGAAGAAGCCTTCGAAAATGAAGTCATGTTATGGGATAGTGTTAAGTACAACCCACGGAAGTATGGTATGCATTATCTCTTGCCACCAGAGCTCCTAAAGAAAAATGGGTAGGAAGAAGGAGTGGGGTCGAGTTCCGGCCCAGGAGAAAAGAAGAAGAAGGTTCAAATTCCATCAAACTTAGAAGAAGAAGAGGATCAGGAACCTCTGGAGTGGAATAAGAGGAAACTTCCTATGTTTCCGCAACTCCCAGAACATGTTGTGCTATCAGGGAAGGATGTCAATGAAATCCTATTTGTCATGTTCATAGGGGATTTTTCAACCAAGAAACCCTGAACATGTATTTCCCCTGTCAAAATATTGAATCCATAACGAATATTCACGGTTGTACCTCATTCCATAGGCACCACTCATGATGCCCAGACTATGATTAAAATCACAGATGATATTGATCCAAAATCCACTTCCTACACAATCGTCATCACTGACAAAGATCCATCACCACAAAAATCCGCATCGCCACCACAAGACACCATCGTTCCCTCCCAACCCACTTTTCCCGATCCCATGCAGCTGGGTCTCCCCGATCCTTCTGAGAATGTAGTTGAACCCACTACCCTGATCACTAAAGCCTTGAGCCAGATAGCCACTCTATTGGTACCCATTCTGGTCACTCTTCCCTCGACAGAAAGTTAGAAACCCAAAATCCCACCACTTTCTCCAATACTGCAAGTTCCAGGAACCTAGATTCCTCTCTCAATAGTCTATGTTGATATTCTCATTATCAGAAGAAAGACTCCATAAGTTTCTTTACATACAAATGCATGAACACAACCAGTTCAGAAAGAACCCCAAACAACATCAGGATAGAGCACACCATCTATGAAAGAATAGCTAGATCCAATGCTCCAAACTTCACATCAATGTGTAGAGCTATTGCATCTTTTCCTGGATAAGACAAAGGTTCTCCCTCTACTTCCAATGACTCTGAATACTATACTTGCACATAAATTGCAAGGTCCATCCATAGGGGAAGAAGAGGTGGAGACACCCTCCAAAGATTTGATTTCTAGTGGACTACCACTACAAGTACGATACCCCTAGATTTTTCTCCTTCATCTGACAACCTTGCTCAGTTGATGACAGTGAAACTAGTGGGAATAATCAGAGCCTCGAGTAAGAAATTGGAGCAAAGGATCCAGCAGGCCGAACAAGAACTCGATTTCTGGAAACAAGATGGACTCTTCGTGCAAGCATGACGACCGCAGGAGGAATATTCAAATATTCATGCAGAGAAGAAGGTAGAAAAGGCAAAGGAAAAATTCATAGAGGCCTAGAAAACAATCATAAAGAAAATGCATCAGCTGCCAGAATCTAGCGTAACAAGTGAGCTTGTTGAGCAGATTGAATTAATTCAGGTAGCCTGGTATGAGCTAGAAGAACGAGTAGAATATCTTAAAATACAGTTGTAGGACAATAAGAGAGAAGTTGAGATTCAACTTAGGAAGCTACAAGAGAAATTGGAAAAAGTGGTTTTGGAAGGAAATAATGCAAGAGTAATCTTGCATAAAAGGACTGCAAAATGCACAACCATTTTCAAAGAGGTTAGTGATTGGATGGGAATCATTTAAAGGCCAAACCAAACATTGGAATACCTGCACTTGCAGATCCAATTGCTCAACAAAGAAGGAGCCAACACCATGGATCCACTGGAATAGCAAGAGAAATTTGACAAGATCCAACAAGTGGATAATGATCTAAGTGCATTATTTGAAGCTCAAATTGTGGCTAAGAAATAACTATGATAGTTTCAACCTGTAGTCCAGAAAACGTATCTACAGATGCATCAAGTGGTGCCATATATGAATTATAATGGAACTCTCTAGTGGCATCCAATCCAAAAGAATGCCTTACAGATGCCACCCAACAGTTTGTTGTTGAAGCTTCACTACTTTTCATAAAGTTGTAGTACAAGATGGATAACTTCCAAGGAGTCAGGAAAATATCCCTAGAACTAGTACCTGAGTTGGGCCCTTTGTTTGAAGAAGAAAAAGAAGAAACAACCCAAACTGGAAAAAGAAGAAACTTGGAACCATAAGGAAAGGAAGAAAAACAAGCCAACTCAGAGTCTAGGGAAAAGCTAAATACTTGACTCAGGGCGAGTCAAGGATTGTGGTCAGATCCTCTTGCGCCCTTCGTTTTGATGAATAGAAGTTGTGCAAGTTACGTTGCAGCTTCATTTTGGTGAAAAATAGTTGTGCAAGATGTTGATGAGCTAGATAACAGACTAAAGGAAGAAACAAAAAGAGGTTGGAAGTATAGTGCAACATCAGTTTTGAGGAGAGAAGTTGCAACAATATCAAGAAGAAGAGAGAACTCTCAGGTTCTCAACCAAAAAACTCAATATCGGATTATATATATGAGACTGATATGATTATAAAAGGTTGTTGTTCCTAGGGTTTTTGTTATTAATGTTGGGATGGGATTGCATTGTTGCTAGATTCAATGTTTTTATTGTCCATATTGTTAGTCTAGATAAAGTTCTGGATTCTGAGTTTGGATCTAGATAGAGAATGTAATGGAGTCATGTCACGTTGTAGCATTGAAAGAGAAAGGGGTTGAGGTAACCTTGTCTCTTAGTAGTACAAATAATTTTCTATTAGCTTTGGCATGACCAATTTGTATCTGTAACTCTATCAGATCTTGTATTTTGAGAAGAAACATGTTATATGATAATATAATGGGAGACACAAAATTTTCTTGAAGATAACTTGTTTATTCATTCTTATGAATGTATTGAATGGTCTGTTATATTTATGTCTAATACACTTAATTGGATATATCTTGCTTATGAATATATTCGCAACTCTATTTTATTCATTCTCGATTAGGAAATGCTAAAATATTCCATAGGTTTAACCTAGCTTACGCAAGACTGGTATGACTCCTTATACTTCAAATATTTCTCTAGGTATTCTCTTTACCCTTTCATATCTTTCTTGTCTCAGTTGCGCTTTGGGTGAGACTTCTTCCCTCCTGAGAAGATGAAAATTCTAGCGCTCTAGAATAATTCAGTACCTTTTGTTGGAAACTATAAGAGGACCCTGGTCTGATCACTTCTATGCCAACAGGTAACAAACATGCTAGAAAACAAGAAAAAAAAACTTTTAAATAATAAGAATTTTCCAGGGGTATTTAACTCCAATAGTTGAGTTACTTATGGATGGTTTCCAAAAGGAGTGAACTTTCCGAAGGTTGAATTAAGGAAGTTTGATGGAACAAAGGTCTTTACCTGGGTGAACCAAATAGAGCAATATTTTGAATTGCATAATATTATGGATGATAAGAAAAGGATTCACATAGAAACGTTGGAATTTGAGATAAAACCATATCAATGGTATTGGTGGGTAGTTAAAATGAATCCCCAATCTTATCATTATACTTTGGTTTTATTTACAAGAGAATTAGAAGCACAATATGGGAAATCTTGGGAACAAGACTAGTTCAGTAAATTGACAATAATCAAGCACTTAGGCAATATTTAAGATTATAATTAATAATTTCAGTTATTGTCCACAAAGGTGGATAACATAAGTGATGAAAATTTGTTGGAAGCTTACATGGGTGTATTAAAAGAAGACATTAAACATGAGATTTTCCTAAAGCATCTTGGAAATATTATGGAAGATCTGGAATTTTCTTGTCATATTCAAGCCAAGAATAAGGCTACACACAAGTCTACCATTGGAGCATATGCATAAAAAATAGATCATTTTGGGGTTCGTAAGACAACTTTAGCTCGACCTACTCGAATATCACAAAAGGAAATGGAGGAAAAAAGAGAAAATTGACTATGCTTTGGTTGTAAAAAAAAATGGTCAAAATAGAATAAATGTCAATATATAAAATTGTTCACCTTGGAAAATAACGATGCAGACGAAGTGGAGGAATCTACACAAATAAATGAGGAATAAATTGTCAACTCAAAAGAGCACGAAATAGAGGCCAAAATTGTGCACAAAATTGATTCAGATAGGTATGGAAATATCTATTCATGCATTGGAAGGGTTGTCAGTACCTCAAACCATGAATATTGTAGGTTACATTAATAAGAAAAAATTTATAGTGTTCATTGACTCAGGTAGTACCCATAACTTCATTGATAAAAAATTAGCAAGGAACCTCAATTGTTTTGTATATCCAGTGAAAAAATTTCAAGTTTTGGTTGCTAATGGAGGGAGTATAGATTGTGTGGGAAAATGCCACAACATTAAACTAAATATGGGAGAATATAATTTGGAAAGTCCAATGTATGCCATTCCCATTGGAGGTGTAGATGTTGTTCTAGGGATTAAATGGTTGAAAAAATTAGATACAATTCCTACAATCTGTAATGAATTATTCATAAGATTTGAATTGTAAGGGATTTAGTATGAACTCAAAGGGTTAAAAGTTGGAGCTTCTCAAGTCATCAACTCTCATAGAATGGAAAATATCCTAAAAAAGGGTAGCAAGGTAGTTGTGTTTAAACTTTATTGTGGTATACCTCCATCTATAGATCATGAACATCAAATTGATATAATACCAGGACGTACTTCTCCTAATTAAATGCCTTATATATATCCTCATCGAAAAAAATGGGAGATCGAGAAAACAATACAAGACATGCTGGATTTGGCTATTATTCAACCAATAAGGAGTTCATTTTCAGCTCGAGTAGTGATGGTGAGAATAAAATATAATTCTTTGAGGAGGTGTCATGATTACAAATACCTAAAAAAAGTAGCCATAAAGGATAAATTCCCTATTCCAAATATATATGAGTTATTAGATGAGCTTCATGGAGTGGCTTATTTTATAAAGATAGATCTTAAATCATGATACCATCAAATTAGATTAAGAAAATATGACATTCCCAAAAAAACTTTTATAACTAATAATGGGCACTATGAGTTCTTGGTCGTGCCTTTTGGGTTGAGTAATGCTCCATTGACTTTTCAAAGTCTTATGGACAATTTTTTTTGACCCCATCTTATAAAAAAATATTTGGATTTATTTATGATATACTTATCTATAGAAAATAATGGGAAGACAACATTAAAGATGTGGATAAATCCCTGCAAATGATTTAAAACAATCACTTGTATGTAAAATGATCCAAATTTTCTTTTGGGAAACAAAAAGTAAAATATTTGGGTCATATTATTTTAAGGGAAGGGCTGAAGGTGGACCCTCAAAAGATCCAAGATATCAAAAAATGGCCTGCTCCCAAGAACATCAAGATTATTAGAGTATTTTTGGGTCCTATAAGATACTGTTGAAAATTTGTTAATAATTATGCATGCATTGCAGGCCCACTCACATCTCTCTTGAAAAAAATTAATTTGTATGGAATGATAAGGTTACTTTGGCATTATCTCTCTTAAAGAATGCTATTTCTTCTACACCATTGTTAGAAACACTTTATTTTGATAAAACATTCATAGTATTATGTATTCATCAACCCTATGAATGAGAGTAGTATTAACACAAGAAGGGATACAATTGGATTTTGAAAGAAAACAATTCAAAGGAAAAGATTTAGTGAAATCTACAAACGAAAAATAAATGGAAGCAATTTTACAAACAATAAAAATGGAGACAATATTGTTGATATTATGGTAGCTACAGGAGGTATTTATCTCCATGTGTAAACCTAACGAGAATAGAATATTCCGGGAAGAAAGAAGAAACCCTAATGAGTGGGCTAATAACCCTAGAAGACAAGTTGGCTCAAGAGGATAATTTGTATTAGGTTATTAGCCTCTAACAAAAGAAGTTGACCAGAAGAAATATTATATATTAAGTAAATAGGTACCCAGAATGAGAAGTCGGCCCAAGAAGTTAGCCATAATTAGTATAAATATAGGAGGCCAGTCTTCATTCTGGCAGGCATTTCTCATAATTACAGAGTTGCACTTGTGCGCACTGCAGTTGCCCGGTTTGTGCACAAGTTTGGAGGAGAGCTGTCGTTGCAGCTACTGCAGCTAGCAGATTACATTTTGGCTTGGAATATCTCTTAGTTATGGTTTGGACTATCTGATCAGCTCTTGTTTGGTGTGCTATCCTTGGGTAAAGGTGCACTACCCTTTTTTTGGTTATCTAGCCTAGGGTTTGATTCCAGAGTGATTCTTTGTCAAGGTTAAGTTGCTCGGAGGGTGGCTTCGGCCTATGGTTGGGTGACAATAGTGATATTGTCGATGGTAAAATGAGCACATCCATTATATTCTAACAGGTTATGGGCCCACACCTCCTTCATTCAGTCTAACCACTTGAAGGGAGCATAGCCATAATGATACTAAGCTCATTGAAGAACTATCGCTAGGGTTTCTAGAAGGAGTAGTTACCAAAGCACTGTCGCTAGGGTTACTAGAAGGTGTAGTTGCGAAAACCCTAATCCTCTCGTTGAGGCACCTTAAGTGAAGGGATTCCTAATTTCTGGATAGACTAGTGTGCCCCAGCCTAGCACACCTCCTGATACTCTTAGCAAGCTAAGACATCAAGTTTGAGTTTTTGGTCAAATATAGGGTTGACCAAGTCAAAGAAACCATGACTTACTCTATGAAGTCAGAAAACAAGTTAGATGGAGCTTCTAAATTCAGATCATGGAAGACAAGGATTGACCTCATCCTTGCCAAGAATAAAGTGTTGGATATCGTGAAAGGAAAGATCGTGGAACTAGAGTTTGAAGAAGGAAAAGAGAAGGAACCATAGAACATTGCAGTTATGGAGAAGTTCAAAGACAGTGACATCAATTCC
>SNQJ01S0027061.1:10269-62207 GCA_010110895.2 Picea sitchensis | reverse complement strand
ATCATTTATTTCCTAACACACACTTTATTTCCATTTATAGGCACAAACCAACACCATCCATCCCAATAATTATTGAAGAGATGACTAGTTGCAAGGATGGAGAATTTTTCTATGACAATGTCGTTGTCACATACAGAGTAATACTTGACAAATCACAAAAGGAAAATCATTTTTTGCAAGAATATTTAAAATATTCCAAAGGTGAAATGATAGTGAACTCGAATGATTGTGCTAATCTCATTGAAAAACATTAACAAAAAATTCTTCTAGGAAAATGTGTTTGTATTACAAATTTCAAAATTGCACCCAAAACTAATTATGATCATGGTTAATTTGAATGTATTGTATAGGTGGATCAACACATTATCATAGAAAACATAGCACCTATTTTCCATGCAATCCAACTAAGATGGGGGTGGGGGGAGATGTTGGGCATTGCCCCTCCCTAGCCCTAACTCCATGCAATTCAATCGAGATGGGGGTGGGGGGAAATGCTTGGCACCGCCCCTCCCCAACCCCGATGCCCATATCTCCATTTCTTTTTCATTTTTAATTTTTTTTAATTAGTTTGTTTTTAACCTTTTTTAATTTTAATTTTTGATTTTNTCCATGCAATCCAACTAAGATGGGGGTGGGGGGAGATGTTGGGCATTGCCCCTCCCTAGCCCTAACTCCATGCAATTCAATCGAGATGGGGGTGGGGGGAAATGCTTGGCACCGCCCCTCCCCAACCCCGATGCCCATATGTCCATTTCTTTTTCATTTTTAATTTTTTTTAATTAGTTTGTTTTTAACCTTTTTTAATTTTAATTTTTGATTTTTTTAATTTGTTCTTTAGTGTTTTTATTTTTATTTTCAATTTTCAATAATTTGGATATATATATATATATATATATATATATATATATATTTAATTTCTTTTTATTTTCCATTTTCAATAATTTTGTTGTTATTGTTGTTGTAAGTAATCCAAGCAACTTATATTAGCATAGAGGAGTGTACAAAAAGGCCTGCTGCTGGCCTACCACTTGGGAAACCATACCAACAACAATGTGCAAGTTTATCAACTTTAACATAAGAGAAATGTCTGTAAGTGCCCGAGAAACTACTACTATTGTAGCTAATACTAAAAGTAAGCCTAAAAGACTAGCTATATGGTTGAATTTGATCAAAAGACAGGTTCAAAATTAACAAAAGAGTAGCTATCATAAAAATCAAGAGTGGGAGGGCCCGACCTCCTTATACACCTGATTGGAAGGCACTGTTGCTGTTTCCAGATCCAAGCAAACGAGTTGCTTTCCTAGGAGGTTGATATTGGTGTCCAACTGCTTGAGATGAACTTCAATTTCGTCCATCTGGAGGGCAAGCTCCTCCTTCTCATCCTTCCTATCCGCCAAAGCTCAACCGAGGACTAGCTTCATCTTCTAGTAGAGTTCAATGGTCTGAAAATAATGGGACTCTCTGTCCTGAACCTCCCCACATCCAGAATCTATGAACTATTTTCCCCACAGATTTCATCATTTGTCATGAATCGACGCAGGACTCAAACATCAACCTCGACCAGGTCAATATCTGCCTGGATTTCTAGAGGTGTATGGGCTCTATATTCTTCAACAATGTGCTTCGCAACTACAATAAGGCGAGAAACCACATGGTGTCTAGTCGAGGAGGGGTTTCCTCTCCCGCGACCATGTCTGGACCCATCACCTGGAGGCATCGTGGACGTAGGGGCGAAGGGAGTTACGTGACGAAATGTGCTGGGGATTGAAGAAATGCAACACATAATGTAGGGGATGAGACCTAAAGAGTGTGATAAATGTGGGAAGACCAACATTGAGAACCTGATCTTTGAGGGGTGGTGACATCTATAAATGCTCTGTGCCTTGCAAGCTGGGATGAAAACTGGGAAAGGTCCATTCTAGAAATGGTTGTGAGGCTGCCTCACTATGATGTCCAGATCCATTATGGTGGTGTTTGGGTGAGTACAAACATAGTGCAACCAAGGTACCAGTGCCGCAAGAGAAATGATCATCACAACCGGGTGAGGGGAATGTTCGTAGGTAGGAGAAGACTGAACTCGTGAGAGGTGGTCGTGCCAAGTTCATTCCATGATATAGGTACAGGTGGGAGACACATGGTGACGGTGGTCGGTTGAGGTGACACATGTCAGCTAGCCTTAGGGGGACCCGAGGCTAGTTGCTTCCTGACCACCCGATCCGGGGGAATTTTCCATTTTCAATATTATTTTTATTTGTATTTTGTATTAGTTATTTCTTTTATTTTTTGCTTTTTATAAGTTTTATTTTTTAAAATTTTGGTTATTGTTTTTCCTTTTTAATCATTTTTTTCTATTTTTAATTGTTTTTAGTTTTGTATTTTATGTGGTTTTTTAGTTTTTAATTTTGTTTTATAAAACTTAGTTTATTTAGAGTATTTAAAAAAAATATTTTTTTGAAAAGTTCTATGTTGATTTTAATTTTCAAATATTTCATAAAAAACCATTACAGACTGCCAAGTCTCTGCTGGAGCCAGAGTCGCCAAAAATGGAAATCAACTCTGCTCCAACTTAGCATTTAGTACAATGGTCCCATTAGATCACTATGGATCCGATCTAAAGGAAATGAAGCCTTCTGAGTCTTTCCTTTGTCAAATTTCTCTTGAGGGTGTTTTCCAAGAACACATCCCTCACAAATTCCTTTGGAGAAGTGGATTTCAGGTAGACCATCGACCATTCCCTGCTTGCTAAGCTGTTGCATATATCTGAAATTTAAATGCCCACACCTTTCATGCCATATCCTACTGCTTTCATAAGAATGGGTAAGCAGTAATGCTGAATCTGATTCAATAAATTCAGAAAATGTGTAGAGTCTGGATTGATGATTTACCTCACTAGTAGCAACCTTGGAATTGGTTTGCATGTCATAAATATCCACAACATTAGGTTTGAACATAACTCTCTTTTCGGTGATGTATTTTCATCTGACACATAGAGAGAAGATTGACAAAAAGTTTGGGAATGTGTAGCATATTCTCGAAGCTTCCGTTTGTGAGTTCAATTCTTCCTTTGCCGGTGACCTCGACTAGAGAGTTGTCCCCCATTAGAATAGGAGGACCTTTGAATGCATCCAATGAAGAGTAGACTTCTTTTGTGGCTACCATGTGGTTTGATTCTCCTAAATCTACAATCCAAGCATCGAGAGAGGAGTTCATGGAAATCAAAGCATGGATAGAATTTCCTTTCTTGGGATTCTGATCTTCTGGCTTCTTCTTCTTGGCACCCTCGGGGATGCGATCTCCAAGGTTGTTTTGTTGAAGTATTTGGGCCATTTGATCTATTTGTTTCTACATACATGGATATTATGGATGGAATCCTTTATGGAAGTAAGTTAATTTCTTCTCGTTTCTTCACTTTCCACCTTGGGATCCGTAGGCATCGTTGAAGGGTTTTGAGTACCCTTCCTTATTTGGAATTGCATGTGATTTCCTTTTGTCTTTGTCTTTATATTTCTGATTTTTATGACAGCTACCATCTTTCACAGTAAGTGCATGTTCCTTTGGGCCTTTGATTTTTCCCATATTGATGAACTTGTTCTTCTCTTGTGTCAGAGACTCGACAAAGGCCTCAAGAGAGGGCCTCGTCTAGGTGGCTCCAAAGGAGAGCTTAACTAAATGAAATGTGAATACAAACACTGAGTATTCTAGAAAAAGTTTGGAGAGAATGGTAAGAACCATTTGTTTCTCCTCCTTAGATTTATCAACCCCGCAAACCTTGAGTTGCGACAACAAATCCTTATATTTGGTTAAAAAATATGGGATATTGTCAAAGGATTTTGGATCCAAAGTGAGAAATTCCACCTCAAGCATGTGTCCCCTCATCTCATCATGTTTTCCCAAAATCCCTTCCATGGTTGTATAGGCTTCATTGGGAGTTTTACAGGAGGATATCTGAAAGAGGATTTCAGGAGAAATGGGACTACAAATAGTTCCAAATGCTTCATCCATACGATTCAAATACTTGGATTTTTCTATGGCTGATGTGGGTTCAGTCTCTATGTTCATGGTTAACCTATATAATCCTTTTCTTCAAAGATGCACTATCATATTCTCCTTCCATGCAAATAAATTGTATGGTGTAAGATTGAATTCTTTTGGAAATTCCATTTTTCTGTTGTCTTCAGTCTTCAGTACCTGCAAAAAGAATATGGTGTGTATTTTTCCTAACAATCTGTCGGCTCTAATACCATGTAAATGTGTTGAAACTGCATAGAAAATATCTAGCTTGAAAACGACATACACAGTTTGCAGATAAAATATGAGAAAAGAGAAACATGAGAGAAAGAATGGAGGACTTCTCATTAACCAAATGAATGAATGATAATTTACACATGATATACTTTGTATAGCTCAACTGATGCACACTAGAGGAGAAGCCAATGGGCCATAGTGGTGGTCTAGAGTGATATGTACACACACTGGAAGTTACGGGAGTAAACTACAACCTAGTCTAGTCTCTTAGGCAGTTACAGGAGTTAACTGCCACCTAGTCTGAGTTAATTAGTCTCTTAGTATTCAACTAACTGATTGAAACATAGTGAAGTCAGGACGAGATCAGTGAATCATGAGTAATGTGCTAGTATGGTGATAATACTAAGAACAATTCACATTAACTGGTGATGATCCCAATGTGGCATCTAGACTCCACTCAACTGATCAAACTAAAGTGTGAACTGAAGAGAATATTCTCCTAGAGGAATATTCTCCCTAGACTATAGGAGATTGAATAATGACTAGTAAACATAGGGAAAACCTTAGGAAAAATAATTCCTAGGTGTGTGTGAAGTATATCCAACATTCTTTTGGTGGTGTTCCCGATGTACTACGTGATTGCAAGTCCTCAATATTTGTGTGGAATATTTTAATGACTTCACCGATTCTTGAGACCTGTTCTTCCATGGTAGCCTCTATTACTAATGGTGCTTCAAGAATTTCCTTATACAACTTTTGGACGACTGCTTTTGTCTTCTATGCTATTTTCTCGGCTTCATCCATCTCTTTTAAGGATTTCTCACCCCTTTCCTCGGTCTCATTCTTCACCTTCATTGATCTTTCCACTTTTTCTTCAACTTCACTATTTTCTTGCAGAGCATTTGTATACTTTTGCTATGTTTTTGTCTTTTTGTATATTTCCTTGATTAATTTTCTCCATGCTTATTCTACACAGAGCCTTATCTCATGCATAATACCTACCTTCCGGATTTGTAGTATGTGTGTAGGAATATGTGACAATAATATGTTCAGGTGACTTAGTGTTTTCATCTATTCTTGCAGTTCTGGCATCAAGAACTTGACTACACTTATCTCAATTCTTAACACTCTGCATATGGATGCTAACTCAAACTTCGATGGAATTGCAATATTTGCTTCCTTAACCACACTTGTGGATGGTCCTTCACTTGAGCCTTTCTCTAGTGCTATATTCATGGTCTCCAATAGATTTTGTATTGTTATCAATTGGTCCTGCACCTTCTGGTGTTGTTCTACTTGTTTCCTTGTTTCTTCCTCAATGGCCTCCTCTGTGGCATCCCATACTTGGTAGCCGATTCTATCCATGTTGTCATCTGTCAGATTGTAGATAGGAAATACTTTATGCGCTTTCATATTTTTGTGTGCAAGTACTGCTGGACCCTTCCCCTTGTATTTTCTTTTATTCGCTACTCTTGGGCTTGCTGGTTGCATGCCTTTGGGTGATGGTCTTGTCCTCATCATATTCCCTACACCATTGTTTTTCCCATTTTATTGTCCTTCATCTAGTTCTTCCTCATCCTTATCTCGCTCTTCTTCTTTATCTGGTTGTTCCTTTTTCTTCCTTGGAACTTTCCAATCATCTTCCTAGTCATTGATGATCATGCATACATCATCCACTGTTAATTTTTAGCTGGTTGGTAGCCACTGGCATGCAAGGTCCCTTTTGTCTTGAATGTACATATGGTGCATCCCTGCTTTAAATCACACAATATACTGATCATTACCTATAATTTAGGAGGTGATGCATGATGTCTGTGCTACTATGTACCTGATCGTGTCAAAATAAACATAGAATGTAACATTGTTATCTATTTATCGCCTATTGTTTTTTGTATGCCATATGTTGGCATACCACACAACTGCATTACCTTTATTGGATGTACTCATATGTTGGTAATCACCAGGATATTTCCATCCAAACAGTGAAATCAAAATGAGAATCCATGCATAATTAAACTTCATTCCCTTCTCTCGGGCTTCTATGTAGTATATCAAAAACTAGTTTACCAAAAATGTGGCCCAATTCATTTGGACCCCCTCTACGCATTTTTCTGCAGTTGCGATTACTGTGACTGACACTTTGTATTTTAAAAATTTCCTCAATAATTCACAGGAAAACACTTGTGTTTCAAATCACACAATGCCATCATTGATGTTTGCGACATCTAACCCCCTCTTTCTTCTAAAGGTGTGAAATTTATCCTTCATAGATTCCACCAGTGCTTTCTCCCTTGCCTTGTTTGTGAACAATGTTGTCGGATCCTCTCCTATTGTTGGAAAACCTGTGATCCTAGAAATTAATTGGGCATCAATAAATTCCAGTGGGTCAAGCCACAAAGTCCCCATGTGGATGAAAATTAGTATCATTTTGACACAAGCATTTATTTGCAAACTTCGACCAAAATGCGGGATCTCCAACAAGTTTAGTATGACTGGTCTTTTTAGTCATATCGCCTAAGTATGTGGTTCAAGCATGATTTATCCTATCCCTAGTATTCTTTTGGAGCACAAATATTTCTCCCATGCTATATTGGGAAAATTTTGTTCATCTGTGATGTCATGGTTTGCAAACTTCAGGGCAACAATCTTTCCTAGCATGTCCCCTTCAACAATTACATCAACTGGTATTTCCAGTGTGACCAATGGGTATTTCCTATTTGTGGGTACTTTAACTTGAGGTGTAGTGTCTTTTCATGGTGTTATATAATCACTGTGAAAAATTAACTGGGAGTCCGAAGCTCCTGGTGTTTCCTTGAACACTGGTGAAATTGGTGGTCTTTTTGGTTGCTTGAGTGTTGCAGTTACTGGTGCTCCAACTTTTGGTGGTGCAATTGTTCTCTACATCGTTCGGTGAATGTTCTGTGTTGATTTTTGTTCAGTTGTGGTTCAACTTTGGTTTGCTTTGTATAGTCACAATTCTTATCAAATGCAAATAACCTTTTTAATCGGGCCCTTAGGTGCTTTTATCACCCTTCGACAGTTGTATAATTGCTTTCGTGCCCACCAGGAGTGTCGAATATGGTCATAATATACCATTAATACTTTCCTTAATGTGGCATTAATTCCAAATTGTTGGATGTATGATCTGACCGAGGTTCTACCTTAGTTCTCCAACAAAACCATTTTCACCATCGACCCTTTTGGTAAAATAGAAGTCTACACCACGCATAGAGTGCACAACATAGTCTCACCCGATATGGTTTATAGGTGATTGCAGGACGCAAGTGTCTGCAGTCATGGAAGGGATTGGGGTTGTCCTTCTTACTTCTATTTCTACTTAACCATGCATTCTATCATACTATTCATTAGATCTACTATTTCATTCATTTATAATATTAATTCTGCATACATATTTCTAGTGTGCACCGTAATTTAAACCATTCATTCATCTAACTATTTAACCATAATTTCAAAAATAACAAAAGCATTCAGACACATTTTCAAGACAAGAGTTTTACCATGGTTCACCCCCCCTGGGGCTACGTCCACAAAGATCTTCTTTTTATTTCTTCTTCTTCATCAAAATGGCGCTACGCGCATTGCATCATAGACTAATAATTTGTAGAGAGGTGGACCAACATCACACCAAGATACAAAACTTGATACCTGACCCTCAGATACATCTTCAACTTAACTCCATCTGAGCTCCACAACTCTCAACAAAGATTCAAACTAAAAAAGGACTCCAAAATAGGTTCTTCGCACCAACAAACAGATAATATCAAAGACACAAACCTAGATTTTATATCTCAACCTACCTTATATCTCTTCTATTTATACTAAAAATTTGGGTTAAAACCCTTACAATGTGACTCCAAAACCCTAACCCTAGAATTACTATGTTTGTCCACATGTGCACCAGATTTCTGTAAATCCTATCGCACACTGCTTCCTTTGCACATTGCTTCCTTTGCCCTTTGTCGCGCTGGTCTCCCTTATTTTTCGGCACACATTGTTCCCTTTGGCCCACTTTGCCTCGCTTTATGTGATTACTCCCAAAAATTCATGCTCCAAAACAAATCCTCCGCCGGTTCTTTCCTTTGATTTGTCAATATATCCCGATCCTCGACGACCCCTTCTATTTATGACTACCCATATCCAATACGTTTCATCATTTATGGATTTTTAACTATCATTTCCATCCTTTAATGCCCTTAATGGTCCTGTCTCATGCTTGAATTTTGCACACACTTAACTGAATTTGCGTTGTTTTTGTTATCTGTGCGATACAACCTTTTTCTGTAGGATACTTCTTCATGTTTACCTTTGTATTTTTTCTTGTTTTCTGGATTTTATTTGTTTTCTTCCTTTTTCTACTTTTTTGTTTTGTATTTTACCTCCCCACTATAGTAAAAATACTATGATACACGTGGTCTTGTGCATATCAAATTAATGCATAGATGGTCATCTGTCTCTATAGAGTTTCAACCAACTTCCATTCACCATACTCCTCCCATGGTTTCTCCATTCAAAGTTTCCAACTGCGCAACACTTGCCTTCATCACATGCTAAATCACGTATGGTCCTAACCAATGGATTCAAAACTTTCCTGGATGCTGCATAAACTTACTTTCATAGATTAATACTAAGTCTCCCACTTGAAACCTTTTCTATTTAATATGTCTATCATTCCATGCCTTTGACATTGCCTTTTGAACTTGCTGGTGGAAGCCTACGATAAACCGATCTTCCTCAAGATGTACTAACTATGATAATCTCTGGTCTATTGTGCCAGAGTCTGAAAGATCAATAATCGCTACAATGCATAGGATAGGTAGAATAAAATCCATCGACATTACCACTTCTTTCTCATAGACCAACCTAAAAGGTTTCTGCCTTGTCAACTTATTGCTTGTATTTCTGTATGCCCACAAAACTACATGAACCCTTAAGTCCCAATCATCTCTCCCTATGTTTTAGATCTTTTTCAAATCATTCTCCATAATTTTATTAAAATATTATACTATCCCATTCTCCTAAGGATGATACAACGTACTCTTCTGGTGATGAATTTTAAATTCCTCAATCAATGCTGCAATTGTCTTATTCAAGAAGTGTGTTCCTTGATCACTGAGTAATATGCACAAACATCCAAATTGAGTGACTACATTTTCAAATATAAACTGTGCAACAGTCTCCACAATCCCTTCGTGCGCTTATGTGAGTATCATAGGCCTTTCATGCTCCAACACACATCGTCTCAATATTCCACCTGCACATAACTTGTATAAGTTCCCTACAATGAGATAATAATCTGCTGCTTTAACCACTAATTATTTCTTTTGTGCAATTGTCATGTCTGACAGGGCCATTCCTGTACTTACAAACTGTACGATGTCTGTGAAGTAGTCATCCACCATATTAACTGCAAATAAATGTGCATCTGACAATATGTCATCTATATTCCCTACATCTTCTCCTGATAGTATGTGTTGTAACCTAGGTCTATACCCTTGCCCCTCCTCTCTCATTTCCCTATGCCTTCATCGAATTTTTCCTCTTCTGGTTGGTTAAGTCAGTTTCCCATTACTAAGTGACTTGGTTTTTATCGTTTCTTTCTTGATTGAGTCTTCACACATTTTGTTTCTATTGTTTCTTGAAGGATAATTACATGTCGTATTTGGTTTAGAATGCTTGTCATCACTTTTTCCATTGATTGAGCTCACAAAAGGTTGACCAAGCCTTTTTGTATGAACATGAAATGCCCATGGACAAAACGTGACAATTCAACACGATCATTTTCGAGCCTGGATTGTAAAAATGAACATGTTAATTCTCAATGGTAAAGATCCAACATGCCGATTAGATCAATGGATCTCGTCCATTCAGGGGTCCGAATTGCATGGGATTTAACATAAAGGCATTAGGAAATCTACTCCATGAATTCAAATTTCGGGCATACGAATTTGTCATTGTTTCGATCGCGAAAGTTCTAAAATCCCGAAGTATTTAATGTTAAACATGACTTAAGCCTGAGTTAATTAGTGATAAGCACTGAATAATCACTTCATGAGATCATCACTTCGAGAGATGTCCATGCTTTACATCCAGAAACTCTCGAAGTCCAAAGTGTCGAAGACACATGGCACTCATTTTCTGGAGACACATGGCATTCATATGATGCTTACACATGACACTCATTTGTCAGAGATATGTGGCACTCATATGGTGCTGACATGTGGTGCTCATTCATTGATACACGTGGCACTCATTCCTGGTCATTTGGTTGCGTCATTCGCCATTTCCACGTGACACGTGTGACCCTTCTTTCCATGACATGTTGCTTCGGGTCGGTACTACTTTGGGAGATGTCCATGCTCTACAGCCATAAACTCTCAAATTCCAAAGTGTCAGAGGCACGTGGTGTTCATCCGTCGAGGCACGTGGCATTAATCTGCCAAGGACACTTGGAACTTATCCACTGAGGACACATGACATTCATTTCTGGTCATTTGGGTCCCATCATCTGCTCATTTTTGAGTGACACATGTCACTCTCTTTATGTGATACATCAGAAACCGTGACATCATATGACATAAGGCCACCACTTCACTTTGCGACATTGTCACTCCAAGAGTTTTCCATTCATAACAAGCATCGTTCTCTGAAACCTGGAGCCCCTAAGTCCCAAAATATTTAGATGATAAAAATGACTCAATCCATGTTTTATTAGTGATAAGGACACTCTAATCACTTCACGAGTTTGGAACTCTGAGAGTTATATACACTTTTCACTCAGAAGCTCTATAAACTCAAAGAGTCAAAGACACATGGCGCTCATATGTTGAGACACATGGAACTCATTTTAGGCACATTTGGGTCTGCCATCCGTGCTGTTTCGAGTGACACATGTCACCCTTCTTTCCATGAAACATCAGCGATACGATGTTATGCCACCACGTCAAATCCAAGTGAAAGTCACTTTGGAATATTTTCATGCTCCGCGTTCCAAAGCTTCCGAGCTCCAAGGAATTTGCGCCATCGCTAAATCAGATAGGGGAGTTCTAATATGGAAAACAGATAGAACTTTAGCAGGGGTGCTAAAGTAGTAGGATCACCTAGATCACATATCACAAACTAATCAATGACTCACATTCATTATGGGGGAAACAAATGCTTGAATGTTAACATCCTAGAGTGGTACCGCAATCAAAACCATGGTATTTCTAGAGAGGTACGTGGTAGATGGTGATCGATTACGGGAATTTGAGCGGTGTGCATCCAAACCACCTTCGTAAACTTCTGCAATCATGTGCTTATATGATGCCATATCACCACGTCACTCCATGATATTTTCACGCTGCACATATAGTCATATCCAGTGGCCTCCAATAGTGTGCGTGCATGCCATGATCAATGTAGAACTCAACTCTGTCACTCTGAATTAGTTTCTTCCAAAGTCTCAGTTAATTCCAGCACATGCGTCAATCCAATTCCATTATTATTAGTGGTTTTAAATTATTTAGTTCAAGACTCTTTTTAGTTTAAAGAACAATAAGTGGTATTCTGTGTGTGATAAGAACCACTCTTTTGATTAATTCAAGTGTGAAGTATACATTGCTGTACTCTAGTAGTGTTTTAGTCAAGTTAATAAGTTGTTCTACAATTGTGAATGTAGAGTTAAGTCTCATTCCCAGATGGACGAGAGCCTCTGCAACTCTGATAAATATGTAGTTTTTGTATGTTTAGGGGGTTCAATTTTTGGGGGAAAGAATAACAATACAAAAACTGGTTGGACTCGTTCGATGCATGGATTAAATCTCTCTACCTGGTGAACATACTCTTTATGACAGTGTTTCGTTCAAATCTTCATGTGTTTTTATCTTATCTTTAATACAATTTTTGATTTGTGTAAAGTACATTTCATTTCTTTTGGCTATTGTGTAACTTGTCTTTATTGATATGCAACCTGTGAAAACATCTAATGATTGGTGAAGACTTGTTTTTATTGGAACCTGAGGGATCAATTGTGTTTTTTATACATGTTTAATGTCTTGAAATGATATTTTAAGTATTAAATTTCTTGCAACAGATTATTCATTGAGTAGTTTGTTGTTTCCATTTGTTTTTATTATTTCACTTGTCTGTCATTTGTGTGCCACCATCCAAGGAGGACCCTCATTCGTATAATTTTTCCAATCCCAACCATGCTCTTGTCTTGGTAGAACCAACCCTCTAACTGAAAAAAAAAAATTAAAAAGGAAACCAACCTTTCCAAACTTGAGGTGGTCGAGCTTTGCCCTTTAGCAGTCAGGTGTAGAATTTAGGACCAACATCTTCTGGTGCCGTTGCCGGGGAACATAGTAATGAAAAATCTTTTCCTGGGAGAACGACATTGAATATCTCTGACCTTTGATGGTGAAAAAATATCATACACATACAGACTACCATCTTTCACCTAACGACTCCACTAAGTAGAATTTACGAAAGAAATATTGGCGCCCAAAAAAGGACTCAACAAGTCCAAATATGAACACATCAAAGCCACCAAGGCTCATCCTAACCTTGAGAAGGACCTAGTGTTCTCTGATCCAGAAAGGCAACTAAGAAAATCCATCGTAGCTCAGAGATATACCTCTCCTCTCAAGGGTAAAGCCGTAGAGTCTACTTCTCTTCATCATCACAAGCAGCTTGGATTTTCCATCCCTGAGAATCAAAATTCCAAGGAACCTCATACATCTTCAAATCTTGACTCTACTTCATCATCCAGTCCTGCATCCACCCCTGTAGCTCCCATAAATATTCAGATTTCTATTTCCCAAGCCATGGCTGCTAACATGATGAATGCCATAATTTCTGCCAGATATGCACCCCTATTTCTTCCTGTAGGATTACATGCACTCCCAACCAAAGATTACATGAAATATTTTCTAAGATATAATGGGGAAGGTGTTTTCATTGCTGAGGAACATCTGATATCCTTTTACATCTTTGCAGACAACTTTAACATTGACTATGCAGATGTGTGGATGAGGTTGTTTGTGTAGAGTTTGGATGGGGAAGTAAGGAAATGGTTCTGGGGTCTTCCTCTAGCCTCCATTGTAGATATTGAGGTGTTAGATGAAGATTTCATAAAGTAATGGGGAGATAAGAGAGATTATCTCTACTACACCACAAAGTTTGGGGCTCTAAAGAGAAATAATGGTGAATCTATTTTAGACTTCACCAAGAGATTTAATAAGATGTATGGTAGAATTCCAGATGAGATCAAACCGACTGATGCCTCTGCCAAGATCACTTATGCTAATGCATTTGATGCAAATTTCTCCTTGCTGTCGAGGGAGAGAATATCCACCACACTGTTGTCCGTGCACGAAGAAACCATTGAGGTTGAATCCAATATCTTGGAATCAGACAAGTTAAATACCATACCTGATAAAGACAAGAAGAAACAAAGAGAATATTCCCTTGTTTCCTCTAACTCAACCACCTTTGATCCCAAACTTGATGAAATGACCAAAACTTTGAAGGATTTGACATCTGAAATAGCTAAGCTGAAATGGGAATCTAAACAACCAAACAAGGATTTTCAAGGGGCAGAAAATAGAAATCCAGATCAGTTCAGAAGGCCTAATGATGCACCTCAAATAATGCAGAGAGAAAGGAGGAATGCTGATGATCAAAGCGTAGCACCTCCTTTCTAAGACAAGCATATTGAGGAGATAGATGTAGACAATGATGTTGTAGATGATACTACTGTAATTTTCAATGAAACAAATTATTATACCAGTCACTTAACTCAACAATAATATGAGGTAACACAACTATCAAATCAGTTTGATAATCAGATAGAGGAAGAGGGAGTTATTCAAGGCCAACCTCCCAAAAAATATGATTTGAGGACAAGAGCAGGGGCTCCCAAAGACACTACCTCTGATCAAAACAAAAAGGATGAATTCCTTCCCAAGCCAAATCCAAGGAAAGATATGTCATCCAAATCTCAACAACTTCCCCCACCTAAACCTGCAGTCCCTGAGATAAAGGAAGCTGATAGGCCACCAACCTCTTTCATCCTAAAATATGAGTTGAGCAAGATCAATATCCCTGTGACTTTGGCAGAATTGATGAAGAATGAACCTTTCAAAAAATCTATCATGAAAGTTCTGCAACCAACTACTTATATTGTATATTCTAACGTAATTAGTCTGTAGGATGAGAACCCAACCATTACTGTGGGTCCACACATTGAGGATGGATCTTATGCTTCTCCACCATTCTATATATCTTTAAATGTCCATGATAAGATCTTGCATAACTGTCTTATGGACTCAGGAGCCTCACACAATGTTATGCCCAAATTTGGTATGGAAGAACTAGGTCTAGAGATCAACAAACCCTACCAAGACATGTACTCCTTTGATTCTAAGAAAGTAAAATGCCTGGGATTGATAAAGGGTATGGTGGTTTCTCTGGAACAATTACCAATGAAGAGTGTAGTGATGGACATTGTTGTGGTTGACATTCCCCCAAATTTTGGTATTCTCTTATCCAGAACTTGGGCTAAGAAGGTTGGAGGATAATTACAAATGGACCTCACTTACTCCACCATCCCTGTGTTCGGAGGGGAACATAGGAGGCTATACATAGAGGTAATATTAGCCTACATTGTCAGTGATCATCAGATCCCAAGCAATCACCCAATTTATGCTATTGAGGGTGAGATCGACACATTTGTTTTTCATTTAAATGATGATGAACCTGAAATGTCAATTAGCCAATGCAAAGATCAACCACCGACAGATCAACAAAACAAAGTATGGAAGATGTATTTCGATGGATCTTCATCAAAGGAAGGATTCAGGGTAGGTATACTCCTCATTTCCCCTTCACAAGATGTAATAACACTCTCTTATAAGATGGAGTTTGAAACTACTAATAATATAGCTGAATATGAAGCTCTCGTGTTGGGATTGAGGGTTGCCAAAGACATGGCCATTGATTATTTAATAGTTTTTGGCGATTCTGTGTTAATCATCAATGATCAACTTAAGAACATCTATCAAGCTAAACAACAGAGGCTCAAGCAATACATAAATGAAGTATGGGACCTGATCGATCATTTCTTTCTAGCATTTAATATATCCTTCATCCCCATAGAGGAGAATCAAAAGGAAAATTCTCTGGCCTTGGCTGCCAGCACTTTTAGACCTCCCATACCAGACAAGATAGCCATACCAGACAAGATAAAGCACTGACAAGTCTTTAGTGACGATCTAGAGCTGCATAGGTTTCTACAGACCATTGATGAATTCTCCAATATCTCAATTGACCAAGAAAGCCAAGAAGGTGAAAATAATGAATTAGAAGATCAACAAACATCTCATTTGCTAAATACAATATCTGTCCATGATATTGTGGTGCTGAAAACCAATCACATTCCAAGAGGACTAGTGCCACTAGAGAGGTTGTTTGACAATAATGATGTTTCCAAAGAAGCTCCCATGAAGAATCAATAAGAAGAGATAACAGATTGCAATATTGAGACCACTGAGAATCCAAAGATCACCAAGATGTCCAAAGCATTAGCTATGGAACAAAGAGACATGTATTTCAGTCTCATCAAAAGGTTTGTTGATACTCTTTCTTGGTCGTATGAGGATTTAAAGACATTTGACACTGACATCATCCAACACATGATACCTCTGAAGGATGGATCCAAGCATTTCAGACAGAAGATTCAGAAATTTAATCCGATGATGATGTCCATAATCGAGAAAGAGATGATACAAATCCTGGATGCAAGGATTATTGTACAATTAAGGTACTCAAACTAGGTAGCCGACTTGGTACCCGTGAGAAAGAAAAACAGGGAGATACGCTTGTGAGTCGATTTCCAAAATCTCAACAAGTGTTCTCTAAAGGACAATTACCCCCTCCCCAAGATGGATCGTATTCTACAGATGGTGATAGGTACCCACATGATTTCCTTGTTAGATGGATACTCTGGTTATAACCAGATAACAGTGTGTGAAGAGGACAAAGAAAAAACAACATTTACCACCCCATGGGGAACATTCATGTATGGCAAGATGCCTTTTGGGACGATGAATGCAGTGGCCACTTTTCAGAGGGCCATGGACATAACTTTTGTGGGGAAAAAAGACAAATTTATGATTATATATTTGGATGACATCACCATTTTCTCCAAGACTGATGATGAACATTTGCAACATCTGGAGCAGGTTTTCCAGAAATGCAGGAGATACAGAATATCTCTGAATCCTAGGAAGTCTCACTTTGCCATGCCAGAAGGGAATCTCATGGGCCACATCATATCAACATGAGGTATACAAATTGATCCGAAGTGAGTCAATGCCATTAAGGATATCGAAATCCATAGAATTAAAAGGTTATCCAATATTTCATTGGCAAGATAAACTTCCTAAGGCACTTTGTGCCAAATTTCGTCGAAATCCTGAAGCCTATCACTAACATGTTGAAGAAGGATGTTGTGATAAAATGGTCACCAGAGGAAAAATCAACATTCCAAAGGATCAAACATTCTTTAGTTGAAGACCATGTATTATCTATCCCTGACTATGCGAAAGATTCATTCATCTTCTCCTTCGCTTCAGAGGAAACCATTGCTGTTGTACTACTGCAGAAAAATGGAGAAGGGCATGAGAAGCCCATAGACTTTTTTAG
Source organism: Picea sitchensis (assembly GCA_010110895.2). NCBI lineage: Eukaryota > Viridiplantae > Streptophyta > Pinopsida > Pinales > Pinaceae > Picea > Picea sitchensis. The sequence goes on along the minus strand of SNQJ01S0027061.1, from coordinate 45,257 downwards.
TAGATACCTCCGATATGCTGAGCTGAAGTATGATATATTAGAAAAGTAGGCTTATGCACTGGTCAAAGGAATCAAGGCCTTTAGAGTATATGTGTTATAGTCTAGCATAATAGCCTTTATTCCTAGCAGCAGTGTCAAAGGGATTTTGGTCCAACCAGACAGTGAGGGGAAAAGAGGAAAGTGGATTGTCAAAATTTTGGAGTATGAAATACACATAAAACCCACCAAGATGATCAAGGGACAAGGACTTTCCAAGTTGTTGTTAGGATCAAACTGTAAGGTGCTAGAATTACATCAAATCTTCACCCAATCAAATGCACCCATCATACAGCTTGGACAAGACAACATGCAGGTATTTGAAAATTACTCCTCTTCACCTTGGTATAGAAACATCATTTATTTTCTGCAACATCTTGAATTTCCATAAGATGTGAAGAAGACAAAGGCCGGGTCCCTCAAATTGAAGGCTCTCAAATTATGCATCTGAAACCAAAACTTGTATTGGAGGGATCCTGCTGGCATCCTATTAAAATGCCTTGATCTAAATGAAGCCAAACAAGTCACAATATAAATGCATAGAGGATTATGTGGAGGACACCAGCATTGGAAGGGCACAACTCTTAAGATACTAAGGGAAGGGTACTACTGGACCACCCTTTTCTCTGATATATTTACTACTGTTAGGGCCTGCAATGAATGTCAGAAGTTTGCAGGAAAACATAAGTTACTATCACTACCCCTAAAACCTATCACTGCTAGTGGTCCATTTCAGCAATGGGGGTTAGACTTCATAGGTGAGATAAATCCATCCTCTAGTGGGTAGCACAAGTGAATTCTCACTTCCACTGACTATTTCACCAAGTGGATCAAGGCTATGCCCATAAGAAATGCCATTGACAAGGTGATCATGAATTTCCTGGAAACCAATATTTTTTCTAGATTTGGCTTCCCCAACAAGCTTATAACAAACAATGCCCAAGCATTCAAGTCCAAATCCATGATCGACTTCCGTGGTAGTCATAACATTTCCTTGACACATTCCATGCCCTATTACCCTAAGGGGAATGGTCTGGTAGAGTCATCAAACGAAACTCTCATCGGGATTATCAAGAAGTTGTTGAACGAAAACAATAAATCTTGGACTCTAAGCTCAGGTATTCTTTGTGGGCCAACAAAATTAGCACCAAGAAGTCTTTGGGAACCTCACCATTTCAGATGGTCTATGGTGTAGATGCAGTTTTTCCCACCCAACTTGGTATACCAGTCCTAAAGTTCTTGCAGGAAGAAATTGAAGAGTCAAATGATATTCAAAGGAGAATATTCCAAATTATAGAGGTTCAACAAAAGAGAGAAGCACTGGATTAGAGGACCGAAGCATACCAGAGCAAGATCAAATCATCCTTTGATAAGAAAACTAAGAAGGAGATCTTTCAAAAGGGTGCCCTAGTCTTGAGGTGGGATTCCAAAAGGGATGACAAGTCCAAGAACGGTAAGTTTGATAAACTCTGGTTTGGCCCTTTTAAGGTGGTTGAGGTTATGGAAAATAACACATTTATCTTGCACAATCTAGATGATACGAAGATCTTCGGAGGCCCAGTAAATGGTCACTTCGTGAAACACTATTTTTTTTAAGGACGAGGGAAGGTCCCTCTTGTACCATAGATTCTTTCCTTTTGTTTTTTCATTTGATTAGTTAGTTGTGTGTGAATAAAGAATCCATAGCCCAACATAGGCACTGGGGTTTAGCTGCAGTTTCAAGTTTCAATAAAGAATCCATAGCCCAACAAAGGAATTGGGGTTAGCTTCAGTGTTAATTTTCAGAGATACATGGCTGGAAAACATAAGCAGAGGTAAGAGAAGGGAAGTGGGAGCAAGTTATTAAATTCAAAGGCACTGATCTTCTATTCTTAGAACCTCGTAGGGAAGTGCTATCCCTGATTGGATCCAATGTTGTAACCTAGGTCTGCACCCTTTCCCCTCCTCTCTCATTTCCCTATGCCTTCATCAAATTTTCCCTCTTCTGGTTGGTTAAGTCGGTTTCTCATTACTAAGTGATTTGTTTTTTATCATTTCTTTCTTGATTGAGTCTTCACACATTTTGTTTCTATTGTTTCTTGAAGGATAATTACATGTCGTATTTGGTTCAGAATGCTTGTCATCACGTTTTCCATTGATTGAGCTCAAAACAGGTCGACCGATCCTTTTTGTATGCACAGGAACTGCCTGTGGACAAAACGCAACAATTCAGAGCGGTCATTTTCGAGCCTAGATTGTAAAAATGAACAGTTTAATTCTCAACGGTAAAGATCCAACAGACCGATGAAATCAACGAATCTCGTCCATTCTGGGGTCTGAATCACATAGGATTTAATAGAAAGGCATTAGGAAATCCACTCCATGACTTCGACATTCGAGCATACGAACTTGTCATTGTTTCGATCGCCGAAGTGCCGAACTCCCGAAGTATTTAATGTTAAACACAACTTAAGCTTGAGTTAATTAGTGATAAGCACTAGCTAATCACTTCGCGAGATCATCACTTCGGGAGATGCCCATGCTTTACATCTAGAAACTCTTGAGGTCCAAAGTGCCGGAGACACATGGAACTCATTCGCTGGAGACACATGGAATTCATTTGGTACCGATACATGACACTCATTCACCAGAGACACGTGGCATTCATCTGGTGCTGACATGTGGTGCTCATCCATTGAGACACATGGCACTCATTCTCGGTCATTTGGTTGTGTCATTCACCCATTTCCACTTGACATGTGTCGCCCTTCTTTCCATGACACGTTTCTTTGAGCCTATACTACTTCGAGAGATGTCCATGCTATACATCCAAAAACTATCGAAGTTTGAAGTGCCGGAGGCACTGACATTCATCCGCCGAGGCACATGGAATTCATTTTCTGAGGAAACTTGGCACTTATCCACCGAGGACACATGTCATTCATTTCTTCTCACTTGGGTCCCATAATCCACTCATTTTTGAGTGACACATGTCACTCACCTTATGTGACACATCAACAACTGTTACATCATATGACATTAGGCCACCACGTCACTTCGTGGCATTGTTGCTCCAGGAGTTTTCCATTCAGAGCAAGCACATTTCTTCAAAACCCGGAGCCCAGAAGTCCCAAAATATTTAGATGATAAAAATGACTCAATCGAGGTTTAATTAGTGATAAGCACATGATAATCACTTCACGAGTTTGGCACTCCGAGAGTTATATACACTTTGCACTTAGAAGCTCCCGAACCCCAAAGAGCCGGAGACACGTGGCGCTCATCTGTTGAGACATGTGGCACTCATTTTAGGCACATTTGGGTCTGTCATCTGTGCTATTTCGAGTGACACGTGTCACCCATATTTCCATGACATGTTAGTGATATGACGTCAGACCACCACGTTAGATCTGGGAGAAAGTCAATTCAAAAGATTTTCATGCTCCGTGTTCAAAATCTCCCGAGCTCCAAGGAATTTGCGCCATCGCTAAATCATATAGGGGAGTTCTAATATGGTAGACAGATAGAACTTTAGTAGGGGTGCTAAAGTAGTAGGATCACCCAGATCGCATATCACAAACTGATCGACGACTCACATTCATTGCGGGGACGGAAAATGCTCGAACGTTAACATCCTAGAGAGGTCTTGCAATCGAAACCATGGTAGTGATAGAGAGGTACATGGAAGCTGGTGGTCAATTGTGGGAGTCTGAGTGGTGTGGATCCAAACCTCCTTTGACAACTTCCATAATCACGTGCTTATATGACGCCAGGTCACCATGCCACTTCATGATATTTTCACGCTGCACATCCAGTAATATCTAGTGGCCTCCAACAACTCACGTGCATTCCATGATCAATGTAGAGCTTGACTTTATCACTCCGAATCATTTTCTGCTAAAGTCTCAGTTCATTCGAGCACATGCGTCAGTCCAGTTCCATTACCAGTAACGGTTTTCAATTATTCAGTTCAAGACTCTTTTTAGTTTAAATCACAATAAGTGGTCTTTTGTGTGTGATAAGAACCACTCTTTTGATTAAGTCAAGTGTGAAGTATACATTACTGTACTCCAACATTGTTTTAGTCAAGTTAATAAGTTGTTCTACAATTGTTAATGTAGAGTTAAGTCTCAGTCCTAGATGGACAAGAGCCTATGCAACTAGGATAAATATGCGGTTTCTGTATGTTTAGGGGGTTCAGTGTTTTGGGGAAAGAGTAAAAATACAACAACTGGTTGGACCTGTTCGATGCATGGATTAAATCTCTCTACCTGGTGAACATACTCTAATGACAATGTTTCATTCAAATCTTCATGTGTTTTTATCTTATCTTGAATACACTTTTTGATTTGTGCAAAGTACATTTCATTTATTTCGGCTATTGTGTAACTTGTCCATATTGATATGCAACCTGTGAAAACAACTAATGCTTGGTGAAGACTTGTTTTTATCGCAACCTGAGGTAGCAATTGTGTTTTTGATACATGTTTAATGTCTTGAAATGATACTGTAAGTATTAAACTTCTTGCAGTAGATTATTCATTGAGTAGTTTGTTGTTTCCCTTTGTTTTTATTATTTCACTTGTCTGTTGTTTGTGTGCCACCAACCAAGGAGGACCCTCATCCATATCATTTTTCCAACCCCAACCATGCTCTTGTCTTGGTAGAACCAACCCTCTAATTGACCAACAAATTTAAAAAGGAAACCAACCTTTCCAAACTTGAGGTGGCCTAGCTCTTCCCTTTAGCAGTCAGGTGCAGACTTTAGGACCAACAATATGCACGATAAGAGATTAGGTCTTGCATTCAACTTCCTTGGTTTCAAACAACCTAAAAATTGTATTCCAGAAACATCAGTAACCATTTGCATATTCTCCCCCCCAACAATATCTTGTTCACTAAGTATTTTAGTGCAGAATAGTAAGTGTACATATTAAAGTGAGAACCCAATAAACAATGTCTAAAATTATACAATGCATGTACCATTTCCAATCCTTCTCGTTCTATGGTAGTATAATTCTTAACTTCCCACTTGCAAAATAAATTGGGTGATCGATATCTCCTTCCCCTGGTAGAGACAGTACTGTGCCAAAAGCTATGGACGACACATCTACATGAACAAGGAAATATTCCTTGTTCCAATATGGAAATATCAAAATTGGCGTGGTCACTAATTTTTGTTTTAAGGTGCCCAAACCCTTCTGACAGTCCTCATTCCATTGGAACTTTGCTTCCTTCTTCAAAATCTTCTCCATAGGTGCTGTAATCTGTGCATAACCTTTTATAAAATTCATGTAATATCTTGTGTGACCTAGAGTTTCCCTCAACTATTTGACTGATATGGGTGGTTGTAAATCTAGAATCACTGCAATCTCAACAGGATCTACTAATAATCCCTACATGAAAATCACATGGCCCAACAAAATTCCAAAAGGTGCGCAAAAAACACACTTCTTCAAATTCAACGAATTCTGACATTGTCTACACCTATCCAAAATTAACTGGAGCACTTCTATTTGATCCTTCAGTAGAGTAGACACATTCCAATCATCTAAGTATACTTCAAGTACCTTATGAATAAATTCCTTAAAAGTTGCAACCACAACTCTTTAAAAAAATGTAGGTGCATTCTTCAGTCCAAATGGCATCATTGTGTATTCATAACTTCCCCACTCTGTATCAAAAGTAGTCTTATACTTGTATTCCTATGTAATTTTGATCTGATGGTACCCTGAGAATTCATATGTGAAAGAATAAACTTTCTACCCTCCTACATTCTCTAATACCTCATCTGTGAACGATCTTGGAAATAGATAATGTAGACATGCATCATTCAACTTCCTCAGATCTATGCAAATCCTGATTCCTCTTATTTTATTATCTTGTACCACCATTGGACTTATCCACTTTGATTACACCATCGATTCAATGATCCCTGCGTCCAACATCCTGCCTATTTGTGCTTTCACCTTCTCTTTGTACTTTGGATTTAACCTGTAGGGTCCTTATCGCACTGGTTTAGCACCTGGTTTCAAAGGGATATTCCAACTATCCCCTTCATTTATGAGAATGTAATTGGGAATAGATCGGGATACTCACTAAATAAATATGCAATCTTCTCCACAATTTCATCACTCTAATAATATTGTATTTGCACAAAATTTGGATTATCTATAGTCCGAATGTTTACTTTCAGTGTCTTTATTTGCTGTGTATATGAAACATATTCAAGCTCTAGACCTTCTACTACGCGTTCTCCCTCAGTTTCATGTAATTTCACGTTCCTTGGATCTTCCTCATCCTATTCTTCTTTCATGACATTGTAACACTCCAGTAATTCATGGGAAATCATAGAAGCTCTGTGCGCACTACACATTGTTGGGTATGTGCTATATTCTTTGCATGAGTAGTAGTGTCACCTGCCTCAGGAAATGTGTCATCTGCCTCGGGAAACATGTCACATATTCAGGTGGTTTTTTGGCACATGGTTTTTTCCCAATAGTTTTCTATTTCCGGTTAAGGAATTAGGGTTGTGGACTAATCCAGGTCATTGGGTTAGGGTTTTGGATGCCGATGGATCCTATATGTATATTATACTGTAAACAATGTATCACTGTGAATGAATATAGAATATGTTGGTTTTTCCAGTTTGGGTTTCCAGGGGAAAAATCTCTGTGGAATGTTTGTATTTTCGATTGTATCTTTTATGTTCTTTTACTGAAAATATGTTTGCAGTAAATATTGTACAAGGTTAAAATTTACATTTGGTATCAAAGCTTTGTTGGATTTAGGGGGACGACTTTGCGGTCAAGGGTTTGGCTCGGGACTGTGATAAGCCTTGTTACAGTGGGAGATCTATGGTATTGATTTTTCAGGTGAAAAGAAATGGCAAGCAATTTGAAGATAGAGATCGAGAAGTTTAATGGGAAAAGTTTTGAGATGGAAGCTCAAGATGGAATATCTGTTGGTGGACAAAGATCAGTGGATCATGGTATATCTAGGTACTGCACCTACAAGAACTTCAGCAAATGTATGGAAAAAGTTGGATCGGAAGGCAAAGAGCACAATCCGACTGTGTCTCTAGGATTCAGTATTACAGAATGTGTCAGAGGAAGCTACAACCAAGGAGTTATGTGATAAGTTGGAGAATTTGTATCAGTCTAAGTACCTAGTGAATAAAATATTCCTGAGAAAGAAGCTGTATAACCTAAGGATGAGAGATGGAGACTCGGTGGCAGAGAATTTGAATGCCTTCAATATTATGGTAAGTCAATTATTATCTGTTGAGATTAAAATTTCAAATGAAGATAAATGTATTAGTTTACTATGTTATTTATCAGACTCCTGGGATAGTCTGGTTGTGTCCATAGGTAGTAATACAACTGCCTTGAAGTTTGATGAAGTGGTCTCATCCTTGCTGTCAGAGGAGATGAGACGGAAGAATATGGAAGGACAAAGCACATACACATTATTTGCAAGAGGACGTTCCCAGGAAGGGAATAAGTCTAATTTCTCAAGTGGAATATCTAAGTCTAAGGGTAGATATAAATCTCCCAGAAAGTTTGTAAGGGTATGTTGGAGATGTGGAAAATAAGGGCACTACAAGAAGCAATGTAGATCCAAGGTTGAGAAAAATAAGGGATCTGAAGAATCTCATTCTATAGAATAAAATACCTCCAAGGAAGAAGGGGGGGATGTGTACTTGGCTTCTTCAGGCACACATGCAGATCACGAGGCATGGTTGGTTGACTCTAGGACTTCCTTTCATATGACTCCCCATAGGGAGTGGTTCTACGAATATGAAAGGTATGATGGAGGTAATGTTTTATTAGGTGATGATTCGACAACCAGAATCATAGGACTAGGAAACTTCAAGTTGAGGCTCATATATGGAAGGATTAGAACACTGTCTGGTGTTCTACACATCCCAGGTTTGGACAAAAATTTGATTTATGTAAGCAAAATGGATGATGCAGGGGTAAAAACAATATTTGAAAAGGAAACCTGCAGGATGGTTCGAGGAGCAATGGTGTTGCTGAAAGGAGTTCGGTTTGGAACTTTGTATAAGATGGAAGGAAGCACTATTAATGATGGGTGTAATAGTTCCATTTTTCCTGATATTGGAGTTGAAGAAGAAAGAACTCCTACAGTCTCTGGAGAAAAGGTTATGCTGTGGCATCAAAGATTGGGGCATATCATAGAGAAGGGTCTTCGAATACTACACGGTAAAGGTATGGTTGAAGGTATGTCTAACTTCTCTCTAGATTTTTATTTTTATGAACATTGTCTATATGGGAAGTAGAATCAGGTAAGATTCCCCTCTGGTGCAAAGAGGGTAGAAGGAATCTTACAGCTAGTTCACAGTGATGTTTTTGGACCTGTGTCGGTCCCATCATTGGGAAAATCTGTGTACTATGTCTCATTTATAGATGATTTCTCGAGTAATACTTGGATATATTTCCTCAAGAAGAAATCTGAAGTCTTTGATAGGTTTAAAGAGTTTAAGGCTCTTGTTGAGAATCAAACAGAGAAAATAATTAAGGTGCTGAGGACAAAGAATGGTGGAAATTTCTACGGGAATGAATTTGAAGAATTATGTAAGAAGTTTGGTATAGAAAGGCAGAAGACTACTCCATATACACCTCAGTATAATGGAGTTGTAGAAAGGATGAACATGACACCGATGGAAAAAGCAAGGTGCATGCTCAGTGGTGCTGGGTTAGGGAAATAATTTTGGGCAGAGACAGTGGGTATTGCATGTTAACTGGTCAACAGATCACCCTCATCAGCATTGGATGACAAGAATCCACAAGAGGTATGGACTGGTAAGGAACCTTCTCTCACACATCTCAAAGTATTTGGCTATGATGCATATGTTCATGTTCCAAAGGAAAACATGAGTAAGCTAGATAAGAAGGCCGAAAAGTGTATCTTTATTGGATATAAATATGGTCTCAAAGGTTATAAGATTTGGAACCCAAAAAATAAGAAGGTAGTGTATAGCCGAGATGTGGTATTTAGAGAAATGAAGGATGATGTTAAACATGAAGTCCTACCAAGTAAGGAAGAACCAGAGAAAATAGAGTTTGATTTAAAAGATGACGATTCTGACTCTACAGAAGAACATGAATAAGAAGAAGAAGATCCTCATACTCCAGTATTGAGGAGATCGGTTCGAGAAAGAAGGCTACCAGAAAGGTATACTCCATATGATTTCCATTCAAATTTTTCTTTGTCTATTACTCATGATGATCCTAGAACTGTCAGGGAGGCAGTGGATTCTGAGGATGCAAATCTATGGAAAAGGACAATGAATGAAGAAATGACATATTTAGATAAGAATAAGGCTTGGGATCTAGTGGAGTTGCCAACTGGAAGAAATCTCATTGGAAAAAAATGGGTATTTAAAAAGAAGCTGAATGCAGAAGGAAAAGTGGAGAAATACAAAGCTCGGTTAGTAGTAAAGGGTTATTCCCAGGTTGAGGGAATTGATTTTGGTGAGATTTTTTCTCCTGTTGCCAAGTTAACCTCCATAATATTTCTGTTATCTGTTGTTGCTGCATTTGATTTTGAAATAGAACAAATGGACGTGAAGACAACATTCCTACATGGGGATATGGAAGAATACATCTATATGAAGCAACCAGAAGGTTATGCTGTGAAGGGAAATAAGGAGCTAGTATGCAAGATGAAAAAGTCCTTGTATGCTTTAAAACAATGACTAAGGATGTGGTATCAAAAATTTGATACTTATATGTTGGGACTTGGCTTCACAAGAAGCAAAGAGGATCACTGTGTGGTATCAAAAATTTGATGATTATATGTTGGGACTTGGCTTCAATAAGAAGCAAAGAGGATCATCAGGTGTATTTTAAATTAATTATGATCATTTGATTTATTTTGGTCTTGGTATGTGATGACATGTTGTTGATAGGAAATCACAAGGAGATTATCCAAAATGTAAAAACTCATTTGTCCTCTAAATTTGAGCTTACGAAAGGATCTCGTGTTGTAAATTTCATTTTTTTGCATGGAAATTAAAAGAGACGGAAAAGGAGGAAACTCTCGTTAAATAAGAGAAAATATGTCAAGACAATATTGCGTAGGTTTGATATAGGAATGTAAACCGGTCAAGGTTCCATTCCGTTGGTTTAAATATCCTACCATGTTTCCCAAGACACAAGAAGAGGAGGTAGACATATCTCATGTTCCATATGAGTGCAATTGACAGTTTGATATATGCAATGGTCCTGCATTCAGACCGGTACTAGACCAAACATTTCACATGCAGTGGGAGTTTTGAGCAGGTATATGTCAAAACCAGGGAAGGAGCATTGGACAACAGTAAAAAGGGTTTTCAGGTATTTGTGTGGCACTGCTAGCTATGGATTGTGCTACGAAGGAACATCAATATTGGAAAAAGTGGTGGATATACATGGCTTTGTGAATGTAGACTGGGTTGGAGATCTGGATCGTAGGATATCTACAAGCGAGTATGTGTTTAACCTGTTTGGAGGAGAAATAAGTTGGATGAGAAAAATACAGGATGTAGTGGCACTTTAAACTACAAAAGATGAATACATGGAAGCCACTCATGAAATTAAGGAAGCAATATGGTTACAAATATTTTTTTCAGGTATTAGGTTGGTACAACAAGCTGTAAGGATAGAATGTGGAAATCAGAGTGCAATTTTTCTCATGAAGAACCTGACTTATCTTTCAAAGACAAAGCATATTGATATTAAATATCACTTTGTGAGATATATGATTGAAGAAAATAAAGTATCGCTGATGAAGGTGGACATTTTGAAGAATGTTACAGACTCATTAACAAAATCTGTGAGCACTGAGAAGTTCTCTTGGTGTAGAGGATCCATGGGCATTGCTGCCCTGGATTGTTGACTATGTAATCGTGTAACTCCCTATATGAAAAGAAAATGACAAGTGGGAGAATGTTGGGTATGTGTTATATTATTTGCAGGGGTTCAGGGGTAGTTCCCACAATTTTTTTTTCTACCTCGGGAAACATGTCACTTGCCTCGGGAAACGTGTCACATATTTAGGTGGTTTTTCGGCACATGGTTTTTTGTAGATGGTTTTCTATTTCTGGTTAAAGAATTAGGATTGTGGACTAATCCAGGTCATTGGGTTAGGGTTTTGGATGCCGGTGGATCCTATATGTATATTGTATTGTAAACAATGTATCACTATGAATGAATATATAATATGCTGGTTTTCCTGGTTTGGGTTTCCAGGGGAAAAATATCCGTGTAATGTTTGTATTTTACATTGTATATTTTCTATTCTTTTACTAAATATTTGTTTGTAGTAGATATTGTACAAGGTTAAAAGTTACACACACTGGTACCACCTTCGTCAACCCTTGTTCTGAGAAGATATTGGTTTGAATGACCTATAACGTTGCATCTATTAGTAGAGATTCGTGTTCAAAAGTAAAATTTACCTTGAACCTTTGAACCAAATCATCCCAACATGTTGTTTCTCAGTGCATTTCCATCTCCAGATACCATTTCTTCGAAATTGTATCCAGTGTATGTATAAATATGTGCATCCATTCCTTCTTTGGTATCAAAATCCATATAGTTCTGCACTACTTAAAATGACCTATTGGGTCGTTCATCCCTGTATACCTCTGTGAAATATTATCTAAATCAGTACCAAATCTCACGTGCATTAGTCTCTGACACTTCAACCAATCTTCCATCCCCTCTTTATGTGCAACCCACCACCTGGTTGGAGAAGCTTTCAAGACAAAATCTAGTGCTAACATCCTTTGCTGTTCGGGTACCTACAACTCAAATTCCTTTAAAAAAAATCTTATGTCAGTCAATCCATCGTACCTGGGTGGATCACATAAATATTTTCCAATCCAGCGCAATGATTGAGTTAGGCGTGCACATCGTCTAGTCGATACTTCATGCATCCTCTTCTTCCAATGTTCCATACCTTCCTTTGAATCGAACACACACGAACTAATACTTATCCAAATTAATGCACCATCCGTAGTGGGTTTAAAATAATCATCCATCCATGCAGTCATGTTATACAAGTTATCGATTTCGTTTCCTCTCTATGGCTCTATGTACCTTTTTCCCTCTGTCGGGTCTAATGGTGCAATAACCTTCAAGTCTCCTACCTCAAACATCATTTACCTCCTCTTCAGATTAATAATATCCTGATTATCAAATTCCCATTCAAGTCCCATCACTGATGGATATGGTTGAATATCATCCACGATCTTAATGACTTCAAATTCTGCTACACTGCGCACTCCATCTATATTCACTGGTACTCTTGTCAATCGACCAATTGGTACTATCTTGTGCCGATTTTCCAAACTTAACTGAATAGGAGACAATATTGACTTGGGTTTCCCCATCATCTCCTAGGTATTCTTTGGTAACCCATTCATATCATACCCCAAGTCCAAGATAACATTATCCACATCATATTCCCCAATCTGTGCACTTAACATGAATTATTCGTTGGTCCTCTTTCTGCATAGTACCTGATTCACTACCCTCTGTGCAATAGGGATTTCCATTTCTTGCGTGAAATGATCAATAATTTGATATAATTCATTCATCGCAATTTCATATTTCATGAACTCTAATAAAATTCCGAGGAACTCTCTTAGAGTACTTAACTTCCCAAGTGGATTCTCTGGCATAGTGCGATCACATACATAAGGCACAAATGACGTTGATGCTACCAAATCCGAACCTAGTATCTCTTTTATTTTCCCTCTGATAAGTCTCCTTTTCTTGATGAGGGTCAAATGTTGGTGTAGGTCCTACTGATTTCCTTACCCATTGCTCAACTTGCTTCCCTCCATTCATCACATCAACCCTTGTTCTAGTTCCTCCATGCACAACAACTGCTATTTTAGGTCCTTCATTGTGTTTTTCAATTGATATTTTCTGTACATTTTGATTTGGGTTCTAGTTCTAATTTCCTTTTTTATGCCACTTTGCGAGTAGTTGAGGAAAATCTTCTATCTTGCAGTCCAATGATCTACTATATATGTAGGTTGTACAAGGGTACAAGAAATCATGAGCTAATTGTCCTGGTTGATTACAATTATAACATATTATTGGTCCTCTACCTCCTCTGCCAAAATTTCCTTTGTTTCCTAGATTAAATCCTCTCTGGTTATTATACTGTGGACCACCTCCTTTTGTCGCAACATTCTCCTCCTAAATCATGTGCATATCTAAAGCTCACTCTCTCATCAAATTGAATGCATGACAATCCTTCTCTGCATGTCTGACTGACTTGCAGAATTTGTAAAATAAGTTCCTTGGCGTACTCTAATATTTCTGCAGTAATGGACACTCAGTCAGATGATTTCCCCATTTCTTACATATTTCACAATACCCCCCTCTTGGTAATGGATTCAATTCTCTCTAGTCACCAAATACTGCACAAATGTTGGGCATTCACCCTTGTGGTGGCCTTCATTTCTACACTTGGTACACCAGCCTTGTTCCCATTTCTCCTTCCCTTTTATAAGTTTAGCCTGTTGAATTGTTAAGGAAACTAACTATGTTTGGATTTGTGACATCCATACACTATATCCTACAGGGGATGCTTCCAATTTCATTGTAATATCTAAATATTCAGGATGCGATGCAACCTTCTGTTGAATCAATGACCTATGAATGTGTGGTAGAAGTCCTACAATAAACCATTCTTGGTACTATTGATCAGGGATATGGAATTCCATTCTACCCATCAGATCCTTAAAATGTTGGTCATAATCCTAGACTAATTCATTATGCACCTACTTGATCTCCTTTAACTCCATAATGTACCATGACTCTGACTTTGGCTTCTTGAACTCTTTCAACAATGCTTTTCTAATTTATACTAAAGTTGTGGCTTGTCCTGTAGGCATGGTAATCTATAGTTTCATGTATCGGACTAATGTGCGGCCTCTAAAGGTGATTTCTAACTGCACAATCTTTACATCCTCATCATGGACATTCTTTGTAGCTAAAATTGTCTCGCAGAAAAATATATGTTGTTCTGGGTCCTCTGACGCAACTACCTAGAATTCAGGCAGTTTTAGGGTGTTGTATACCCCTGCCATGCTGCTTTGTGTAGCACCTCCCCTAGGAAATATTGGTTGAATCTAAATCTATGCATTTCTTCCACTGCTCTAGCTACTTCTACTTCGTTTTCCCTTGATAACTATGAGTGCTTTTGAAAAATCCTCAAATTTGATTTTTTATCTAGGTGAGGCACATGGGGTTGTGGAATCAACATAGGATCCCGTCTGAGTAGGAATTATTGAATATTTTATTATGAGACTAAACTGAGAATTCTCTTCCTCTCCTTCTACATATGATATTTATATGATATGGATGATTGTGCAGGGTTCTCTTCCCTTAGGCTCACTTCATGATTCTCCTTTCTCAGTGCTAGTCTTTCACCTCTTGTACCTTCTTTCAATGCGTAGTACTCCAAAGCCATATTCTTCTTCTTCTGATACAACTTATTCGGTTCTCTACATCCTCAGTTTTTCCCTTCCTTCATACTTTCCTACCTTCAGATGATCCTCTTTTCATCATTCCACTTCCCTTATGTGTGCAAATCCCCTTAGAAATTAGACTCCATTTTCATCACACACTTGTCGTACAACAACATATTTATCCATATACCCAACGATTTCATGAACCTTCTGCACAGAACTTTGAAGAAATCCCTCTCTGCAACACTACATGACTAAGTACAATCCACTACAAATTTTGTAATATAACCTTTGAATATACTGTCCAACCAGAAATCAACGACATGAGAAGTATTATTACTTACATAATTCAACTACCTTACCAACTTAGGAGTCCAATTCCTTGGTGCTACGGTTTGGTACCATCCATTATTATCCACTAATATTTCTAACCACTCAGTCAAAATAATATATTTTTTTTCAAATAAAATCTCATGCAGCTCTGTGTACACATTCCTTTGCATCCATTGCTCATCACTCATTTGAGGTTTTCTATTCCCTTTTTGAGGAAATTATCGTTCCTTCCATTATAGTCATTATCAGATCTCTTTCTTAGTCGACCTCCAAAACATTCCCTCAATCACAGATTCCACGTCTCGACAAAAGAACCATTTTTTGGTGCGCGGTTATAAGACCCTTTCATTCTCAATCTATTCTCTCACTCTCCTCGTGAAAATAACCTAACATGACACACTCGAACCTATATCTTCCCAACCCATTACATATTTGTACATGGACTCTAGGGCTAAAAACCCTACTTTTCTTATCCCAAAACCCTATTACTCTTTTTGACTCATGACAACTCATGTTGACTCGCTGTTCATACATGCTTTTCTTGCCTTTATGTCTACATGCTTCTTTTTCACTCCCAAATGCTGTTCTTCTTGCTTTTGTGCATCTTTATGTTTTTGGCATGCCGAACTGCTTTCCTTCCTTTTCGCCCACTTTATCATCTTGCTCTATTACTTTCTAAGTATGTTCTTGCTATGCACTTCACTCCTGAATGTGCCTTTACTGCACACTCCACTCCTACCTTGTATTCTTTCTTCTTTTGCTGCACATATCCTCCATACTTAGGATTTTCATGAAAATTGTATCCAAAATTCCTGTCCAACATCTATTCCAACAATAACAACAATTGATTTCATGCACAAAGTTAAATTACTATAAACATGAAATAATTCATATTCTAAAGAATAAAACTTACTAGCATATTTAGTTAATATATAAACAAGAATAATTTTGCATGTTAAATAGAGCTAAGTATGTCCTTACACTTAGATCTCTAATAACCATTCACTAACTAAGGAATATTTCATTGACAAGGAAGGAATTCATTTGTTAATGAAATGGCAACCAAAGAGAGCACAAAGATCCATTGTTACACATAGAGAAATCCAAGTATAAACAATAAATACAATGTATGTCCATAAACATCGTTCTTTCGAAAGAAGTCCTTATAAAATATCTCCTTTCGATCCCTTAATTCATCTTGATAAAAATATACAAGAGTGGATTTCAAATGTTCATGGCCATCCTTGTTCCTCTTTCAATAATGTTTCAATGCTTCTTCAAATTCATTGCATAACTTATTATCTAGATAGAAACTAAACGCATGTTGATCTTATGTTGAAACACCCCCAAAATCAAATAAGGGATCGAGTTGTCCTCGTCGAAAGAAAACCTGGTCTACCCAATTATTGAGATTGTTTGTTCAGAAGGGTTTGTAGTGTCTCCAATGTAGTGCAATGTGATACTATTTGGTTGCAGACCTCTGGACACACATAAATAATTATGTTTCCTCCTTGCTGCGATTTGGTTGCACAAATATACATTGATATAATTTATGCACTACAAATATATCATGACACTTCTCATATACCATTTCATGGCATCCATCAGTGCAATTTCGTGGCCTATATCATTGCAATTTGATGGCATCCATTATTTTGGTCCTATGGTTCCTCCTCTCTTTGAAATATCATTGCACTACCTTCTGTAATCTTGTGGCACAAACCTTTGTGATTTTGGCACCTATTAATAACCCCTTTTCCTCCTTTGGGATCCTCCTCTTATAACTATCCACCGATCCCCCTTCCACGATCTGGTTACAATTTGTACCTCTGAGATCTGATTTTCACACCAATGAGATTTGGATTGCACACAACCTCCATGATTTGGTTTTCCTGATCCTTCTCTTATGATTCACCATTGATATCTACTGACACCATTCTCTCATCTGCGACCTCATGGATTGTTCTTAGGCACCATTCTCCACAATCTCATGCACCTATTTTGCGACTTCGAATTGTCAATGACATTTTCTGAGATTTGCAACATTGTCATTCTTAACTAATGGATTAGTTTATTTCAATGATGTGTAATATAATCATAATTCACCTTCACAAAGGGTATCTCCATTAAGATGTGGAATTTTATTAACAAAATCCTCCATTATTTTTGATAAGGTAAAAATATGAAATCTCAATGTAAAGTTTTTTTGAAAAACAAAATCAAATGCGACATGACATTTTCATTTTTATCTATAAATAGAAAATCAGTTTAGTAAAAGTAGGGGGATATTTTAATCAATCATCAATGAAAGTTTCCCATGTGAATTGAATAATAACAAAGAACTAGGTTAATTTTGAAAACCAATGTAGATTTGAATGGATAAGATTAACAAAATCCTAGATGTGTTGAAAATGATCATTAAAGGTGTCCACATTAAACAATGAAAAAATAATCTGGAATCTTAATAAGTTGTTGAGTTTATGTGAGTTGGAAATGAAAACGATATTCCTTAGTTAAGAAAAAATGCCATTGTTTGAAAGAAAATAATGCAACCTTTCCACAACTTGTACAAAGTATGGTTAAATACTGTAGTGTGCATAAATGAACTAAATTGACATCATGGAGCCCAAGATTTAAGATGAGGTAATTAGAAAGTAAAAACATTGTAAGGAGAAAGATTGAGGACATACATACCTCTGAAAGAAGTTGAAAGATAAAACAAAAGAGGAGGTGAGAGGTGGAAAAAGGACTACATGATTTCTCCATTTCGTTGTGGGAAAATGACTACAAGAAATTGAGGTTTCCACTAGCAATCACAGACACATAAAATTTTGGGGTTCCCAAAAAATAAAATTTGAGGTTTCAAGGCATGGCATACATTTTCAAAGTGGACGTCATATATTAAAATTTGAAGTTTAAATGTAAAACACAAACCAAATTTTGGTTTTCTAGCATGAGGATATGTTCTTTCCATTGTTTAGCGATTCCAAAATATGAGATATTATGGGTCCCTAAAAAATGGCAAATGAAAATAGATATAAAGTAATCCATAACATTAAAACAGGCCGATGAAGAAGCATTTAACCCTCTTAAAGGAAAACTTGCTAGATTTCCTACAAAACTAGAGAAAGATTAAAACATAAGATTAAAATAAAATACTGAATATGTACAAAATGAAATCATTAAAGTATAAAGAAAAAATGTATATACAATAGAGACCTCAAAACAATAGGTTATGAAACAAAATGAAAAATTCAATGGGGCGCTCCTTTATTTTTTTTCAAAAATGAAGGGGGAGTTGTTGTGGGCACACCAATTGACAACACATTGGATGAAACAATTATCTTTGTCTATTATCTATAAATGACTTATTAACATTTGATGTTAAAGATAAGACCATATGACCATAATAAATCATATCTCAGTTATGTGTACCACCATGTGATATTGAATTTAAAAGATACCCTTACTAAGCATTAAACATCAGGTCACTGAAAAACCTTCTCTTTGAGCCAATTTATGAGGTTAATTATTCCTTAAATTTAAATATGCACATGATTACCTTTAGGAATGACCTAGGGCCTTCACTTTGAGCGAGAAAAAACAATTTCCTATGTGTGTTCCTCATCTCTCTTTACTCGACATTGCTTCATTTCTCGTGAGCATCCATAACCCTGATGAACACTAGTACATTTGGCATATTTTACGACGTTGTTCCGACGCCAATCCGATGAATTCCCTTATGGCTTCCGATGAACCCAATTCCCAACTATTAGTTGAATCAATTTCATAAAATGTGCGATGTGATAACTAATTGTCACAATTACAATGAAAGAAACTTCCATGTGGCATCTATGGAGAGGTTTTACGAAACATATGTTTGTCACATAGAATTGTTGTACTATCGACTCTCACATCACTATATCTATGATGATGAATGGGTATTCCATGTGGCATATTCAATGAAATTGTCACCATACAACTGACCAACATTGAATCGATGACAAAGTTTGTTATTGCGACTTAGCAACCCATAAGTACAGTTGAAAAGCTGATGCGCATTCCATCGAAACTGTGACTTTATGACCAACGGTTCATGTCGACGTACCGACACTGTCGAGTTCCCAATCCATCAATTATCCAATGATATGATGTGGTGAATTCAAAATATGCATGACACCATGGTATTCAATGTTCATCTCCTTTGTGACACATTGGAGCTCCAAGAATGTGATAACGATCATCGGAGTTCCGACAACTGTATGATAAATGAGAAAAATGGAATTGCATCAGACATAGTGAGAAGGTTGAGAAAGATGTAGATGACAATGTTATCGATATATGATGATATAGACAACTAGGATTGTGTTTTATCTTGTTGCATAAAACCCTAATTCAAGCTAGTTTGAGCGTCCACAACTAAAAATGCACAGTCACACTTTAGACATACATTTTTTGATTTAAACTGTAATTTATGCCCTTGTTCAGAAACGCATGCTAGGCTTCACTGAAATGCACACCAAGGTCTTAGCACCACTGCAATTTGAGTGGTTCAAGTTTCTAAGGGTGTCTTAGATAATTTTACACCTGTCTACATATTTATATTTTCATTTGCAAACATAAAAGTGGTTGTTGTGCTAAAGATTCAAAGTCTACCTTGTAAATTGAGAGACCAAAATAGTAGAAAGTGAACTAAGGGAAACGCACGCCGATGCTTCTATAGAGCTCCAAATAGAGTTGTCTAAGTTTTGGGGTGAATTTAATAACATTATAAATCTTTATATATCATATAGAGTGCGTTATAAAATGACTAAGGAATTCTACCTTGAACTAAGATTCCGGACTTTTTGGAAAATGGAGGGTAAAATCGTCTTATTGTAAAATGCACACCTAGGACTCATATGACCTACAAGTTGAGTGGTTCCAATTGTGCAGTTTGTATTTTATCATTTTACATCTATTCATACTTAAGTTGTGCATTTTTAAACCAAAAATCCTCTGTTGTGCATAAATGTTAAAATTTTCCTTTTAAATGCAAAAAAGTGCATAAAGGAAAAAATGCATGAAAATGGGTTGTGTTGAGAAATACAGGCCCTAGGAATAAAAATCCATGTATAGTGTTGTTAATTTTTAAGTTACAAGTTAAAATACCGTGGATTTGTTGTAAACCCTAAAGAATGCATACTAGGGTGATTTGTGCCCATAATTTCGTAAAGGGTTGAAATATACATTAATGTTTGGCAACTGTGCACACACTAACTAAAATGGAAAAATGAGTATTAACTACCTGCTTCCATGAGCTCGATGAGATAAGAGCTTGTACAACCAAATCACACATAGGCTAGTTGTTAGTTGCATTTCCATTACCAAGACTTGTAGAAATCATTAGAGAATACATAGTTATATGACTGAATAATAATTAAATAAATAAATAGACATATCAACATGTACGAGACTCTAGAAAGATGAAAATTTAATACCTAATTGAGAAAAATACTTGTTTTTATTTTAAACTATAATTTATTCCCTTGTGCAAAAATGCATGCTAGGCTTCACTAAAATGCATGCTTAGGTATTAACACCCCTACATTTGAGCAGTTCAAGTTTATGAGGGTGTCTTAGATAATTTTACACTTGTCTACATATTTATATTTTCATTTGCAAACACAAAATGGCTTATGTGTAAAAGAGGTAAAGTCTACCTTGTAAAATGAGAGACCAAAATAGTAGAAAGTGACCTAATGAAAATGCACACCCCTGCCTCTATATAGATCCAAATTTAGTTATCTAAGTTCGTTACATGGAAATTCCGCCCACAAAATTGTGGGCAACATTGCAGATGCTACAACTCTACCCACAACCATGTGGCCAGATATATAGAAAATTTTCCCACAGGCCTATGGCCAGAGTTACAGATGCTACAACTCTACTCACCGACCTATGGGAAGAGATGTGGAACTTCCCATAGGCCTATGGGCAGAGATGTGGAAAATGTTCCCACAGGCTTGTGGGAAAATTTGTAGATGCTAAAACTCTACCCATAAGCCTTTGGGAAAAGATGTGGTAACTATACCCACAAGCCTATGGGCTGAGATGATACAAATCTTCCCACAGGCCTGTGGGAAGAGTTGTAGATACTACAACTCTACCCTCAGGCCTGCGGATAGATCTACAACTCTGCCCACAGGCCTATGGGAAAAGATGTTGCAACTCTACCCACTGGCATGTGGGAAGAGATGTGGTAACTATGGATACCCTAGATGAATTCCATGATCTAAATCTATTTTGGGTGGAATCAGTTCAAGGTTATTTCACATAAATCACAAAATTCCTTAAGTTCTATTTTGTACCAAATATGTATGACCATAAAGAATAAATATGATTGGTTATCTAATATGAAAAATATAACTTCACAATGGGAAACCTATATAATTGTTCTAATGATAGTATTTTAAAATAATTCAGTCTAGATCATAAAGTATAAGTCATCCTTTTAGTCTGAAGTGAACACCCCACATATCCAAAGAAAATATAACTCGACACCATTTCTCTAACCTTGTCCTTCAACAAAGTTATTACAAATAACCAAATGATATTTACAAGTTTTACCACAATACTTTGAACTAAGGGAAATACACTCCCATGCTTCTATATAGCTCCAAATAGAGTTATCTAAGTTTTGGGGTGAATTTAATAAAATTCTAAATCTTTATAAATCATACAGAGTGCATTATAAAATGACTAAGGACATCTACCTTGAACCAATATTCCAGACTTTTTGTAAAATGGAGGGTAAAACTGTCTTATTGTAAAATTCATGCCTAAGACTCATATGACCTCCAAGTTGAGTGGTTCCAATTGTGGAGTTTGGATTTTATAATTTTTCATCTATTCATACTTCAATTGTGCATTTTGAAACCAAAAAATCTTTGTTATGCATAAATGCTAAAATTTGCCTTGTAAATGCAAAAAAATGCTTAAAGGGAAAATGCATGAAAATGGGGCATGATGAGAAATGAAATCCCTAGGAAGAAAAATCCATGTATGGTGTTGTTAATTTACAAGTTACAAGTTACAAGATTGTGGATTTGTTGTAAACCCTAAATAATGCATACTAGGGTGATTTGTGCCCATAATTTAGTAAATGATTGAAATATACATGAATGTTTGGAAACTGTGCACACTGTTATAACCCTAAATTGCACCATACATGCTTACTTGGCATCAAGCCAACTCATATCCCTTCTTTTCCAAAACAATGTTGAACAACTCTTTGAAAATCCTCTTGAATAAAGGCCCACACGCCCTAACTCACTACTGCACACGTGTACACGCTGACTGACCCAAAACAACCCACGTGGACCGATAAAAGCATGAAAAAAGGAAAGTTGCCGATGGAACAAAAATCTATGGGTGAGTTAACTGAAACTCCCAGCCATGCATGGCCGAGGGTTCGTCCAAATACCTAGCTCCTTCTAGCCTATAAAAGAAGGGGTAGGGGTACCATTTGGAAAGGGGAAGAATATAGCAAAGAAACTCTACCCATTTATGTATTCCATTGTCCCAACCCTTTAGCCTTTCCTAATGCCAAAGGATATTTAAGTCAAAGCAGTTGAAGGACAGAAGAAGAGGAGCCCAGGATCAAGTTCAAGGAGCGGTGGCCGGTCTCAGCTTTTGTAAAGTTGACTCATTTTAAGTAATAAAGAGAATGCTTTTCCCGTCTCAATTCATGAAATTTTTATGGTTTTATTAGTTTATGTTTGATTTCTAACCCATGAGTATATAAGTAGTATGCATGCATAGTTGTTGCTCGTCTTGAATGCAGGTCAACTTTGGAAGGAGTATTGTGAATAAGTAATCAAGCACAATGGAGGATTGACATCAAACGTCGGTAACGAGGTACGTTGATATTTCCATGCATTTACTAAGAAAAGGGGATTTAAATCTAGGGATGAATATAGAAAGTAATTTCTATTCGGTCATATCTACATGAAAAGTCTGAACTCTATTTGCTAGTCTGTAGGGTGTTTTTCCCCAACAACAGAATTGGCGACCGTACTGGGGAATTAATTCTTTAGGGTTTCTGGAATTTTATTTAGTTTTTGGGTAGTTTAAAGACTAGTTTTTCTTTCCTGTATTTTCTTTTCATTTCTGTAAAGTCTGAGCTAGCAGGGAGTCTGGTTTTCCATACCAGCTTTCCCTGACTTTTGCTTGACTATGTTTTTCGGGACCCACAGAGGTACACACGGCCTACACAAGGCCTACACGCGTGTACCTGCGCCCTATCCTCTTACAGCCCGTGTGTGAATGCTAGCTGTAGAGGTAGTAGTAGCGTGTAGGATATCAAAGAACTTCAGAGGAAKTCCTCCTCTTCCCTGTCATAATCATATATTCTCAGGGGGTTTTCTGGAATTTTGTCCGAGTCTTGTTTGCTAACAGTCTTGTCTCAGATTGTTTTTGCCTTATTATTTTTTCCTTGCATTATTTGTTTTTCTGTTAGAAAGAGTATCCAAGCCTTCAAGGGATCCTAGTTATCAATATCAGTGGTCTCTTCCTAGTTTGGTCTGTCTGTTTTCATTTTTTCTTAGAGTTTAGATATACACGCGGCCTGTACAAGGTCAGCCCGTGTGCACACGCCCTCTGTCTCTGTTCAGCGCACGTTCGCACGCGTGCTGTTTGAGTAACAGTCACGTGCTTGTACATGCTACTTTTTGTTAAGGGTGAGGCAATCATCCTATACTGTGATAAGAATTATTCCTCTCAGGTGTTTGAATCTCTGTTTGAACAGTCAGTAGCTTAGGATTATTTTTACCCTTAGTTTTCTTTTTCTCATTTAAAACGTTGTCAGAAAAATAAAAATAAAATATTTTTTTTTACGGTTTTTAGACAAGTGTGAGAGTCATTGTTTTTACAATTGCTATTGTGTGATTTTTTAATCTGATTCTTTGTGATCTGCGCTTTAATCCAGAATTGTTTTTCTTGTTTTTTTGCTTGTCGGTATTTTCCCTTTCTTGCTTTACTAGCACTTAAATAAAAAAAATAAATCTCTTTTCATTTTCTTCTTTGGTTGAAGAGTGTGTTTCTGCATCATTATCTAGGGAAAAGTCTTTTATTTCATAAGTTTTTGCAGTTCACTTAGATCATAAGTAGCTCGTAGTCGAGTGAAATTCCTTTGAGTTTGCTGTCCAAAATCTTAGAAAAGTTAAAAACTCTTTCTTTTGAAAAGTTGTTGAAATTTTGCATTCAGTAAAAGTTTTATTTCCAATTTTTTTATTCATTTTTTTCTTTTGTCTTTTACACATCATCAGTTTCACCCTCATACCCCTTGACGTAAGAAAAATCCATAAAAGTAACGCTAAATTTAAAATGTACTAGACTTTTATGTTTGTAGGGTTCACAAACTAGTTCAGGACCAGGGCCTTGGATTAGGTTGGAGAGGAAACTCTTCAAGGCCATTTAAAATCAAACATTGGAGTCTGAGATAGGGAGTGTCTAAGTCCAGTTTCATGGAAGTTATCTGGGACCCCCCTCTAACATAGGGGATAAACACGAGGTCGCGTGCGGAAAGGTAGTGGAGATAACCCCTCCAAAGCCGGACCAATCGTAGTGGAGAACACATATAGAGGGCTTGTTTTGGGATTCCATCATTTGCATTTGCCACGGGGCTTCATGGGTCTCGAATCCGTTCAAGGTCCTCAGTTTTCTTCCAGACCATTTTCTCTCAATACCCTTGACAGGTTTCAGGCTCGATACCCTGCTCATTGTGGTCTACCCGACTTTCGACTGTACCCGCCTGGTGACTGTTCGCGTGCTAGCAACCTAGTTGCCAATATTTGTTAGGGACATACACAGGTGACTGCGGGGGTATACCGCGGTACTTAGGATAGACATCGGGCCATGCTTTACAGAGCATACCCGGAGGGTGATTTCGTGTTCGAGTTTCACTTTCACTGGTAAGTTGCTCTAGTGTTGGTTGTTGTAACTGTTCTTCCAATTAATTTAGTGTTTGCTTTTATTATCTTCTAGGGAATTTTTTCTTAGTGTGTGTTACTTTTGAACGTTTATACTACCTTAGAGTGTCTTTGATCTTCTCACATAGTGGAGGATCCCGAGCTTCGCCGATCATGAAGGCTTTTTGGCCTGCCGCTGGTTACAGTGGAGCCACCCCCGCCACCATTAAGGTGGAAGCTAGACCGACAAGGGTCTTTTGAAGCGACCGAGTTACAAACCATTGTTCCTAAACAAACCCTTGAGGAATTGACCATTTTGGACCTTGAAGCAACCAATCTTAGCTTAGTTGAAACCCCAACCACTGATCTCTCAACACCTTTCATTGTACTAATTCAATTTTACGAGCGCCAGACAGTGTCACACACAACAATGGAAACAAATGGTGTTACTTCTTCTGGGAATTCTTCAATTCCCACCACGGTTGTCACCACAGGAGAGTCATATCCTAACCTACCATCGTCGGTCCGAGCCACCATGGTCTTAACCACAACTACTTCGCACAGTGGTCCGAACCTGTCTTTGGCGGTGGCCACAACCCCTTTCACACCTAGTGTGACACACCCTTCGTTCTCATATGGTATGCCTAGTTTGGGTACAAGTCCTGTACTTCCCTACTCCACTTTACAGACTTTGGGTCTGGGGGCAGGGAGCTCTAGCGCTCCTCTGCAAGGTCACATGGGGGGCACTCCTGTCCCTTTTAACGCTTTTCTTTACACAGGAGGTCATATCCCTCCTTCATCCCCTTCAATCGGTGGTTCACATCAACAATCCGCCAGGAAACCTACATACAATAGTTTATTTGGAGCGGGGACTCAAGGACCACCTTCGCATAGTATGCCGGTAGGTTCGACACCGTTTTCTTGGAAAAAAATGTTTGGTAACAACACCTTCTCGTCAGCCACTTTCCCAACTGGGGGCAACCCCATTTTTGGACAATCTACTCCTGGGCAGGGTACTATTCTTGCACAGGGGGAAAACTTAGCAGGACCTTGGAATTCAGGGCAAGGATCTGTTCACTCCTCTGGAATGCCGATTTGGGGTAATTCTTTCCACAATCAATGGAACCCCAGACAAACTACTATGCCTATCCCTATGGGACCAACATGGGGTAATCCTTCCCAAAGTCCTTCGAACACAATGCATGCCCAAAAATCTATGTCCTATTTGGGAAATCAGCTGATGATGTCTCCACATATGAAAAATCATTACACTGGCCAGGGCCATGGTTTTTACCAGAATCCGGGCTAGCAACCAAACTTTTCCTGGCAACCTGGTGCCAGTCAAACTCCAGGACCCTTTTTCCCAGGTTAGCAACAACAACCCAAACTACCTTTCCTGGCGACTTTACACTTGCCAGATTTGACGAGGTTGTTGAATGACCCCATTTGTCACGATCCGCGTTGGCCTCCTATGCTGACGAAGTTTCCTTTGGACATTCCAAAGTTCAAAGCCAAGCCTAATGAAGATCCAAAAGATCATGTGACTACCTTTCATCTTTGGTGCTCATCTAACTCATTGAAACATGACTCCGTATAGTTGTGATTGTTTCAACGCACTCTCATTGGGAGTGCTGCGAAATGGTACATTGAGCTTGATTGCTCAAGATACTCTTCTTTTGGCGAATTGGCGATGGATTTCCTTAACCATTTCTAGTTACCTGTGAGATACGATGCTGGCACAGAGCTACTCACTAATTTCGAACAGACAATAGTGGACCATATCTCTGATCACATCCGAGAATGGAGATGCCAGAAGAGTTTAATCAAAGTACCAGTCCCACTAGCATTCCTTCTTGAGTAGTTCCTTAAGTCTTTGGTCCCATAGTTATCCAAAGATGTCGTGACATTCAAAGTTTTCTCTGAAGAAGACACCATCATGAGGGCTCAATAGTTTGAGCTCATCGATTCTCAGTCTGGTTTATTATACAACATCTTTCCAGATGTGCCACGTTCAATACTGGATAAAACTAGACAGAGAGCTGGACCGCATGCCGATGGTATCGTCGATTCAACATAAACTAAGCTCGCTGAGCAATTGACAAAGAAGTTGCAGTAGTTATCCATACAACACACAGTGGCCAACCAAACTACTACTTTGGCTGCTATCCTTACCCAAACGTTGGAAGTACACACAGTGCAGTCGACTAACCCAAAGGCCACCTAGCAGCCTGAAGGGAAGAAAAAGCAACAAAAGAAGGGTAAGGGGGGTAAAAACCCAATGATGATGCTGGCGGGGACAACACTGAAAAATGAAAGGTGAGGTATCCGTGCAACTTGTGCACGGAATACCACCCGACCCATCTATGTCCTTGGTTTGCAGAGGCCCAAAAATTTGTCACACAACAACAACAGGCGGTGTTGACGAACCCATTTCAGCATGGGAAAAATCTAACTCAAGCCTCTGCAAGTATGGAAAGGGGCAGCCAAGAAAACTGCCTGCCTCCGAACAACCCCTCATCCATGAACATATATATGTTTAGGGATGATGCTTTCATATCGACTAGAGCGCACGACTATAGTAAACCAAGCACTTTTGAGAAGGGTAAAGAAGCTGACCTCCCATCTCTTCCTCTATAGATTGAGAAGATGTTCAGAGAAACAATGACACGCATTCCAAAAGGTGCATTTAAAAAGGATTCTCATAACCCAAACACAAGGGCCGCCCAAAAATACTCTGTGGTGGAAGATTTATCACAAACCCCTTGTGCGATGTCTGATTTGGAGGTCCTTCAAAGTTTCCCTTCTCAGAGAAAAACCTTGTTAACCGCTTTGGGCTCTACTGAGACTTGTAATCTGGGTACCATCATGTTAGATACAATCGACTTAAAACCTGGTCTGCCTTACCACGTAGAGTTTCAGATAGTAGTGGCTTACCCCATGAAATTTTTTACATGGAATATCTTCCACACGGTGGTTGACGAGGGCACCTCGACATGCGTTATGTCGTTGACATGTTGGAAGGCCATTGGCCAACTCGTTTTGTCTCCATCACCTATTCTCCTCACTGCTTTCGACAGTCGTTCGTTCCGACCACATGGCATCGTTCCTTCTTTCCCTGTGCAGTTAGGAGGGAAGACCATGTGTGTCGAGGTAGAGGTAGTCGATGCTCCCCTCGACTATAACCTCTTGTTAGGATAGAGTTGGACTTATGCTATGCAAGCTGTGGTTGCTACAGTTTTCCAAGTCTTGTTGTTTCCACACGAGGGCCGGATAGTAACCATCAATCAATTATCTTTCTCCAGACCTGACCCAACTTTGGGGGCATCCACAGTCCTGCTGATTGATAATCCTCAACCAGGTGTCGTCAACGTAGGAGTTGGTTTGTGCCCATCTTTGATGGGTACCTTCGATTACCCACCTCCACAGGGCGATATCAAATTTATATCTAATCACCATAAGGTTGAGATTTTTCAAGTTTCATCGTTTTGCATGATGTACTTCGAGGATCTATGGATTCTTCCTTCCCCATCAGCCATGATGGATGAGACATGGCACCCAGACATATCAATGCCCTTGTCTTCCGCTGAAGTAGCGTACTCTTTAGTTCAACAAGCTTCAACTAACACTGATCCGAATCCTACACAAGAGTTAGATCCACTTCTAGAGCCTATTTTGGCTTAGGGTTCTCTCGCTAACGTCGATTCGTTAGACTTAGTCTTGCCTTCTGATGAAGTAGTAATCAAAGCAATGACTAGTCCGGACAAACCTTGGGATGATCTTCATCATAGATCATATTTTCTCCCAGAGTTAAGTCAAATCGAAGCAGGAGAATTCACCGTGACCATGACGGGAGATCAACCATGTCCTATTAATCTCTTAGTTACACATGAAATTTATGCTGAGGGAAATATGGAAACTATCGCTGAAACTATACCAATCAACATCTCTTGAAACCCTGGCGTCATGGAGAACGTATTTTTCGGAGCGGATTTCTCCCCCGAAGAGATTCAAATCTACACGGATCTTTTCAAAGAATTCCGCGACATTTTTGCCTGGTCTTATGAGGAAATGCCAGGTATCGATCCAAAAATAGTTGAACATGAAATCACAACGTATCCTGATGCCAAGCCTGTTCGACAGAAGCTTCATCCAGTTAATCCCAAGAAAGCAGCAGCCATCAAGATTGAGGTTGAGAAATTGCTAAAGGTAGGTTTTATCTACCCTATCCATTTGACTCAATGGGTGTCAAATCCTATGCCGGTCAATAAAAAACAAGGCACGATTCGTGTATGTACCAATTTCCATGATTTGAAAAAGGCATGCCCCAAAGATAATTTTCCAACACCATTCATCGACCAGATCATTGATGAATGTGCTGGTTGTGAAGCCTTTTCTTTCATGGACGATTTTTTGGAATATAATCAAATCCAAATGAAACCCGAGGACCAACACAAAACAAAATTCATTTGTTGGTGGGTTACATTTGAATATCGTAAGATGCCTTTTGGTCTTAAAAATGATGGAGCCACATTCCAGCAGGCCATGTCTTTCGCCTTTCACGATCTCAAGCATATAGTCGAGGCCTATCTAGATGATTTAGCATCACGATCTCGCAAGAGAATAGATCATCCCACACACCTTAAACTAATCTTCAAACGCTGTCGCTACTTTAGGATTCACTTGAATCCAAACAAGTGTAGCTTTTGCGTAACGTCGGGATGTTTGTTAGGTTTCATCGTATCAACAACAAGGATCATGGTCGATCCTCTCAAGGTGGAGGCAATAATCCAGTTGCCACCCCCATGCACAGTTCTTCAACTTTAGAGTCTACAAGGCAAGGCAAACTTTTTACAACGCTTCATTGCCAACTATGCCGAAATCACCAAGGGATTTATGCGCCTACTGAAGAAAGACGTTCCTTTTTACTGGGACGAAGCCGCTCAACGCTCTTTTGACACATTAAAACACGCCCTCACAACTGCGCCTCTGCTACGACCACCTAACTATAACAAATATTTCTTATTATATCTGGCTGCCACAGAGTCAACCATTGACATGGTTTTAGTTCAGGAAGATGATTCGTTCTCAGAATACGTGATCTATTACCTGATCTGAGGCCTCGTAGGACTAGAACTCAATTATTCTCATATTGAAAAACTTGCGTTGGCAGCAGTTCATGCTGTTCAACGGTTCCGTCATTATGTTCTATTTCACAAGACCACCATCATTGCTGTCGTGAATCCATTCCAGTACATGTTGACATGATAGGTTATAGGCGGAAAAATAAGTAGATGGATAGTCATCCTCCAAGAATTTGACTTAGACTTCATTTCAACAAAGTCCAAAAATCCATTGGTCTTCGCAGAGCTTATTTCAGAACTTCCAGTTGAGTCAGGTGACGTTGTGCCTGAAGAATCGTCTATTCAAGGAGATATGTTTTTGATCACATCTTTAGATCCCTGGTATGGAGATATACTTATCTATCTCCAGACTTTGAAGTGCCCCACTTATACTTCTTGTGATGAGCGTCGGCATATACGCCATTAGGCTAAGAATTATCTCATACTCAATGATACGTTGTATCAGAGAGGTGTAGATTGCATCTTACATTGATGTCTCACACATGAGGAGGTAGTCATCATGCTCAACGATTGCAATACCGAAGCTCGTGGCGGTCATTTCTCTGGGTTGGCAACAACCCAAAAGATTCTATGAGTAGGTTACTTCTGGCCGACGCTTATCAAAGATTGTATAGAATCGGTCAAGAAGTGCCATCCGTGCCAAGTCTTCTCTCGAAAGATGAGGGCACATCCCACTCCTATGTTTCCTGTCATCATAGTTGGTCCCTTCACCAAGTGGGGGATTGTTTACACTACTTGCAACCCCCCGTCCGCAAGGGGGCACCGCTATATCATCGTAGTTGTAGACTACTTCACTAAGTGGGTCGAAGCTATGCCAACGTTTAAAGATGATGGAGAGACTGCAACTCTCTTTTTATTCAACCAAATCATAGCAAGGTTCGGCGTCCCGAGAGAGATTGTTTTGACCATGGAAGTCACTTTTAGAACCAAATGATGACCGAATTAACATCAAATCTTGGGTTACGTCAAGATCATTAATCACCCTACTACCACCAAGCCAATGGGTAGGTGGAAGCTGTAAACAAAACTCTTAAGACTATCAACTCAGCCAAGTCAAATTGGCATTTGAGTTTATACTCGGCATTATGGGCTTACCAAACATCTGTTAAGACTGCAACCGGTTTCTCACCTTTTCAACTCGTTTATGGGTTGGAGGCAATCTTGTCCATTGAATGTCAGATCCCATCTCTAAAATTGGTAGTACATTCATTGCCATACACTTCTCCACTTGAAGAACGGTTAGTACACCTTGAGAAGCTCAATAAATAGCATCGTGATGCGGCCCTGGCCAACGAGGCTCACAATCATAAGGTCAAGTGTCAGTATGATAGGTCCGTTCATCCTCGGATTTTCTCTAAAGGTGACCTTGTCCTGGTCTATGACCAAGATAAGGACCCCCCGGGGGCAGGAAAATTCAAACCCATGTGGTTCAGGCCTTTCATCATAAAAGAGGTATTAAAAAATGGCACTTATCGTTGGTTGATTTTGAAGGGAATGCTTTGGCGGAGCCTAGAAATGGGCTCTACCACAAGAAGTATTACTCGTAGGCAGGTCACTGTGGGATACTTTTTGTAACATATGTATAGTCTTTGTACTATTACTTTTTAGTTTCTTTTAAGTATTATGGACGTGTAATTGATGTTATCTTTCGTCAATATGGAAGATGTCAAGTGATTCTGAGGTGTTCGTTGGGTATGCCGACGGTGCTAGTCAGCACACTCGGAGGCTTGCCTCCACAGCTTGGGTAATCTTTACACCTCAGGGCCAGCTATTATCTTCCGGAGGTATATTCTTAGGTGACACCAAAAATAATGTCACCGAGTATAGTGCAGTTATTGAGTTACTTCGTGACGCCTTGTCATTGGCTATCTCTCATCTCCGGGTCTATCTAGATGCTCAACTGGTTATGTCGCAGCTAAACAGAGTATACCGGGTTCATGATCCAACTTTACACTGACGATTCCTTAGGGTACGTCTCTTAGAATGAAACTTTGATTATATTACATATTTTCATGTTCTTAGGAGATTAAACCAAATTACAGATACTCTAACTAATCAAATTTTAGATTGACATCTTGCACACATATGAAAGAACATTGACATAAGCATGTAAATACATTTTTGCACATGTGATCCATAAGACACAAAAGATCAAAAAAACATATATAACATCATAAAACAACCAGAGTACATAGATGGATGCAAGCGCCTAAAAAATGGGACTAATAACGAGTCACAGGGCTTATGCCCTCAAAAAATATATACAAGTAAGTGCTCGTGGCACGTAAAAATTCTAAATAGGTTCAGGGCCTATGGGCCCTGTTATAATAGTCCATAGCATGGGATAAACGCCTAAACAATCGGACCCACGTCCGAGGTGCCGCCACTACATGGGGCTGCATGGATGGCGACATGTCCTCTATCTCTACCATCGAGACTATGTGAGTGAGTGCAGTGAAGTTCCACTCAACTCGTCTAAGGACCCTATCAGCCTCCCCGGCTGGGAGGTTCCTTTCTACTGCTGCTCCCCTGGCGACGACAGCTGCGGCTTCTGGCCGTGGACGACACTCGTTCCGTGCATAATCGACAGGTCGCACGGGTCCCACATTTGCATGCAACAAATGTATACCTGTCAAATACTCTGGCATACAAAAAATGATATATATAACAAAAATGACATAAAAATTACATATGCAAACAAAAAAAACTACAAAGGTGGAGACTTACCCATCTCCCCTCGCTCCTCACCAGGAGGCACGGGTATCTCATGATCTCTAGAAAAATCTATCTCTGCATATGGGTAATCCTCGATCACAGGGATCTGCCATGACAGCCAAGCAAAGAAGTCATCATTAAAGGACTCATTGGTCCTTCCACCACCCTGTCGTGGCAGTAATACTGCCCATATACATACTGCAGGAAAAGAGGCCCGATGTCCTCGTACCACTTCCCGAGGACTAAAGCTCGGAACTCTCTCAAAAAAAAATGAACACAAAATTGTCTCGAACCCGAAGTTCCTTTGTGTCTGCTATCGGAAATCTATCAATTGCCTCTTCATGCACTCAAGCAGTGTGGTACTCCAGTCAAAAATATGTGCATTCAAACACTGGATAGCACAGTTCATCTGTGCGCGAGATGCCTGATGCAAGGCTGCTGAACCGGTAATCTGCCCAATCAGTAATAATATCACCTGCAGCGATATGTTAGTGATCTTACTGATGGGTACCTGGGAGCCTGCACGGTCAGTCCCAGCCTCACAGTTCTTGGATATCAGTTTTGATATCTTACTCGGTCCCGTAGGAAACATCCTGAGGTTGACTGGTTCCCCTCTCCTTGAGAGGCCAGTCAAAAAATAGATATCCTCGGTGGTGGGCACCAATGATTGCTCCTCTAGCATGAAGGCCTCTGCATCAGGGTTCCAGTAGTCAATCAAGGCATTCAGTAGCCTTGGTTGCGCTCGCATAAATGGAAACAAGAAGAACTTCAGTAAACCACAATGCATCAACATGGCCACGACATTTGGATCTCCCACAACCAACTCACTGATTGCTTCATGCTCCCTTTCCCTCCACTGGACATACATCCTGCCAACAAAAAAAAGTTTAGGAGGGTCAATACTTGCCCTTTAGCTCTCTTTTTTCTACAAAAGGGGGGTCCATGTGAGTTGTAGAGGCGACAGTCGTGTGTACACGTGGGCATCCTTTACTCTGCTTGAGTGTACACGCGGCCTGTCCAGAGACAACTTACGTGTACCTAGGGCCGACCTTTTAAAGGTCGATGCCCACCCAAAAAATGAAAGCAAATGAAAAATTGAGGAATTGAATAGCTAGATAAGGGAGTTTGTACTTATTTGGTCCAAGCAGAAGTTTGTTTCATCCACTGTAGCTCCCAGAATCACCATTTTTAGCAAAGGGGGTCTTTTGGCTCTAGAATCAATTTCCAAATCAGCAATGGTGATAATGAGCTGCCAACTTCTATTTATAGACTTTTTGGCCTCTTTTTGTCACTTTTTTGGCCTCCCTTATCAATTTATTTATACCAAAAACCATTTAGAGTGATTCAAGAGTTATATGGGAGGGATTTGATCGGGTATTGGGACACTTTTTTTTGAGTTTTGAGAAAATTTTGACGGTCCATGAATTTTTTTCCAAGAATCAACTTGAGCATATAGGTTAGGTTACTACCCCGACTTTTGCGTCTCGTTGTCTTTTTCCTCTGCTATAGGATCGATCCCATCAGGTTGTGACACAGAACCATCATATCTGCTTTAGAAGTGTCACAACTTGGCGGTAGAGCTTACTAGAACATGGATGCCCTAGGTAGGTCCTGGTTGCATTATGGTGTCCATGCCGTCTCTAAAAACACTGTAGGCTTGAGAGTCCTTGTAGTCTTTCCTAAATTTGAGTTTGAGCCTCATTTGCATGATTCTTCTTCACTCTTGATCTCACCCTCAGGACTCCCAAAAAACTAATGGGTCTCCTTTTAAGCCCTTTTCAGACCCTCTAAACATGAAAATATTGTCGAGCGATCTTGTGGCCTTTCACACTCGTTAAACTGAAATTTGAAGTCACGTCTGTCCGGTGGTAGTTTACCCCTTTTTCGATCCGGACGGTCAACTATACGAACAAAGGTATACTCTATAGAACTTTCGTTCTTTAGAAGAGTACTCTCAGGTATAATTTTATCCCTTTTTTGGGCTTGAGGGACTAAATTTATGAAAAAGAAACCCCCACAGAGTCCATAGTTAAGATCTTTTCAGACTCCCTAAAATTGAAAAGATCGTTGAGTGACCTTATTCTTTCACACTCGTTAGATTGGTCCAAAAGAATGTTCCTGGTGGAGTCCATAGTTAATCTTTTTTCAGACTCCTTAAAAGTGAAAAAATGGCCGAGTTATCTTGTCCTTGTCACACTCGTTAAAATGGTTTTGAATCAGCATCTAATCGGTGCCAGTTTACCCCTTTTTTGAACCGACTAGACTATCTTCGAAAAAGGTACCCCAGTGGAGTCTCCTTTTATGTTTTTTCAGACTCTCTAAATATGAAAAACCACCGAG
>SNQJ01S0027061.1:0-10219 GCA_010110895.2 Picea sitchensis | reverse complement strand
GTGTGTTTTATCAACCGCATTTGCATACCTTATCCACCAACCTTGTAACAGTTTGCTTCTGCATCTTAACACCTTTGGCCACCGAAGGATTTTTCCCGAGTATCATTTTACTAGAACATCAGTCTTGTCCTTGTGCCTTGAGCTTGTATTTTTGCAATACTCGTTCCTCCATTGTAACGTAATATTCATTTATCCTTTTTGCACAATTATCGAAAAGAACAAAAAAATCAAATATACCCCAAAAAGAGGAATGGAAAAATATTTTCTTTATTAGCAGCATAATGAGTCGCCCTTGGATAAAGCACATCTGTCCGTTTGTTCACCAGACTATGGGATGTAGTATGACCTTAGAAATCTTTTCTCGCTATATAGAGTTGTGTCCTCCATCGTTTGGTTATTCTTCCAAACATATGGAGAGTTTGCGTTGCCTCTTGCTTTGTAGAATTATGATTAACATTCATGCTGCCTGAGTCTCATCACTTGTCATGCTATTGTCCAAGGGAATTTTGTCACTAAACCTGAGTCGGCCCCTCTGCAAAATGTCTCTTGTCCACATACCCGACCATCCTGAACATCTGATCAAGTCCTTGTTCGAAATCACTGAAGCCTTCAGTCCGATCATCAAGATTATCAAGTCCATGACCGACAAGCTGTCGAAGACCTCTGGGTAGTGCAGTCGTACACTCATATTACACTCCTACCTGAGTTTTGAAGATTTTGAAGTTTTTTCTCGAGCTCTGAAGATCTCATCTCCAACCATTAGGCCGAATCAACTTCTGGAAGATGGATACTCTATATGTATATCTTTCTGATTTCGAGATGTAGCTCTGTCGTGTATTGTTTGCGGATACTCTTTATAGTTATTTGACATGGATCTACAATGTATTTGATTGGTAGCCATGGTTCTATTTTATCTTGAGCATGGGTATGCTCGCCTTAGTAAGACATTTTTTATTTTGTAGACGACACCTCCTGATTCCTGATCCTTGGGCTCAATCCTTCAGCATATCAGTAAAGATTGGTAATGTATTTCGGCCATCAGATTCTCTTCTAACCTCACACATTAGGGGGCATCTATTATAACCCTAAATTGCACCATACATGCTTACTTGGCATCAGGCCAACTCATATCCCTTCTTTGCCAAAACACTGCTGAACAACTCTTTGAAAATCCTCTTGAATAAAGGCCCACATGCCCTAATTCACTACTGCACACGTGTACACACTGGTTGACCCAAAACAACCCGCGTGAACCGAAAAAAGCATGAAAAAAGGAAAGTTTCCGACAGAACAAAAAGCTATGGGTGAGTTAACTGAAACTCCCGGCCATGCATGGCCAAGGGTTCGTCCAAATAGCTAGCTCCTTCTAGCCTATAAAAGAAGGGGTAGGGGT
Source organism: Picea sitchensis (assembly GCA_010110895.2). Lineage (NCBI taxonomy): Eukaryota > Viridiplantae > Streptophyta > Pinopsida > Pinales > Pinaceae > Picea > Picea sitchensis. The sequence goes on along the minus strand of SNQJ01S0027061.1, from coordinate 8,826 downwards.
ACCATTTGGAAAGGGGAAGAATATAGCAAAGAAAATCTGCCCATTTACATATTCCATTGTCCCAACCCTTTAGCCTTTCCTAATGCCAAAGGAGATTTAAAGCAAAGTAGTTGAAGGATAGAAGAAGAGGAGCCCAGGATCAAGTTCAAGGAGCGGTGGCCGGTCTCAGCTTTTGTAAAGTTGACTCATTTTAAGTAATAAAGAGAATGCTTTTCTCGTCCCAATTCATGAACTTTTTATGGTTTGATTAGTTTATGTTTGATTTCTAACCCGTGAGTATATAAGTAGTATGCATGCATAGTTGTTGCTCGTCTTGAATGTAGGTTAGCTTTGGAAGGAGTATTGAAAACAAGTAATCAAGCACAACGGAGGATCAACATCAAACGCCAGTAACAAGGTAGGTTGATCTTTCCATGCATTGACTAAGAAAAGGGGATTTAAATCTAGGGATGAAGGTAGAAAGCAATTTCTATTCAGTCATATTTGCATGCAAAGTTTGAACTCTATTTGCTAGTCCGTAGGGTGTTTTTCCCCAACAACACACACACACAAACTAAAATGGAAAAATGAGTACTAACTACATGCGTCCATGAGCTTGATGAAGCAGGATCTTGTATAATCACATCACACATATGCTAGTTGTTAGTTGCATTTCCATTGCGAAGACGTGCATAAATAATCAAATAATACAAGGTTATATGACTAAATAATAATTAATTAAATAAATAGACATATCAACATGTACGAGACTCTAGAAAGACTAAAATGGAATACCTGATTGAGAAAAATACTTGTTTTGATTTTAAACTATAATTTATGCCATTGTGCAGAAATGCATGCCAGGATTCACTAAAATGCACTCCCAGGTCTTAACACCCTTGCAATTTGAGTGGTTCATGTTTCTGAGGGTGTCTTAGATAATTTTACACCAGTCTACATATTTAGATTTTTATTTGCAAACATAAAAGTGACTATTGTGTAAAATAGGAAAAGTCTACCTTGTAAATTGAGAGACCAAAATAGTAGAAAGTGGCCTAATGAAAATTCACTCCCATGCTTCTATATAGCTCCAAATCTAGTTATCTAAGTTCACTACATGACAATTATTCCCATAGAATTGTGGGAAGAGTTACAAATGCTACAACTCTACCCATAGTCACGTGGGAAAAGATGTGGCAACTCTGCCCATAGGCCTATAGCTAAAGTTGGAGATGCTACAACTCTACCCACATACCTGTGGGTAGATATGTGACAACTATTCCCACATATGTAACAACTCTCCCCATAGGCTTGTGGGAATAGTTGTAGATACTACAACTCTACCCATAGGCCTATGGGAAGAGATGTGACAACTTTTCCCACAAGCCTGTGGGAAGAGATGTCACAACTTTGTCCACATGCCTATGGGAAGATTTGTAGGTGCTACAAATCTACCCATAGGCATGTGGGAATATATACAATTGTTCCCAAGGACCTAAGGGTAGAGATGTGGCAAATATAAATACCCTGGATGAATTCCCACATCTAAATCTATTTTGGGTGGAAGCAGTTCAAGGTTATTTCACATAAATCACAAAGTTCCTCAAGTTTGGTTTTGCACCAAATATGTATCACCATAAACAATGAATATGATTGGTTATCTACTATGAAAAATTTCACCATGGGAAACCTATATAATATTTCCATAGACAATATTTTAAACTAATGCATTCTAGTTCATAAAGTATAAGTCATATTTTGGGAGGCACATGACAAAGCGAGTGGAGGGAATTATGGTGGAACAAAAAGTAATAGGTTGAAGTTTCTTTATGTTAGAATATGGTATTTGACACGATGTTAATATGCCATGGAATATGCAAATATTTGCAACTAGTGTCAACTAGTTGGTCACCCTTATGCCTGTAATGAGATTCCATTGCAACCCATTGTGATAGTGTGGATTTTATTAATAAATAATACATAACAAATTAGATAGAAACAACAAACAAATATACAAGGTAATAAAATTTGGAGATCCTTTTAGTGTGAAGTGAACACCCCACATATCCAGAGAAAATATAACTTGACACCATGGCCCTAACCTTGTCCTTCAAAATACCTACATAAATCATCAGAGAATAAAAGGTTATATCACTGAATAATAATTAAATAAATAAACAAACATATAAACATGTACAAGACTCTCGAAAGACTAAAATTGAATACCTGAATGAGATTCTCTTGGTTTTGAGAATACTTTATTCTCTACTAAACAGGGCCAAACACGTGAAGGTGGAAGCTCATCCCCCCACCCCCCCTTGCATCATTCTCAATTCCCCATACCCAATCTATCTACTGGAAAATAATAGAAAGTAGCATAGTACGATCCATGCATAGAAAGTAGCAACACAAATTTTAAAGGTAAATTAAAGAAACAATGTGTGTCCATCTATATGGTTTTGTACATACAAAACATATATTAGCATACATCCATAAGAAGGTAGCAACAAATAGTATATATTAATACATTTTATCATCAAAATATGTTTCTATTATACATGTTTCTCATAACCTACATCCATAAGAAGGTAGAAAAATAAAGTATATATTAATATCTTTTATCATCAAAATATGTTTCCATTATACATGTTTCTCATAATATATACAATCACTTTATTTATTTTTTAGTTTTCATAAATCTATTGATTGGATCATCCATGTCTTGATCCACTTCAATTTTTGGGTCCTATGTTGGTGCTGATTCAATATGCATGCTCTGACGCGTTATATGTCTAGTCAGGTACTCTCCATGGTGTGTAGGCCACTGCCGAGGGACCTCAACTACAATAATAAAAGGGTTAAATTGACACAGTTAGTTATTCTTCACACAAGTAGTTCATTAGTGAAAGTATTATTACAATGTTGTTTACTAGGTTGACTAGTCAAGATCATTGGTTCAACTTCCATGTGTTCCTTCTCTCGCCAAGCATTCTCATCTACATGCTCTTCCATGAAAACATGAAAATTTATAAGTACACCATCTACAAGTAAATATTAATAATTTTATTAATCCATACTTCTGATTTTATTGCCATAATACCATAATGGATGGGATGCACACCACCATCATTGGGCTACACTCCATTGTCATGGCCGGGTTGCACACCACCATCATCAGGTTGCACTCCACCATCATGGCCGGGCTGCACAACACCATCAGGCTGCACTCCACCATCATGGTCAGGCTGCACACCACCAACATTGGACTGCACTCCACTGTCATTGGGTTGCTGTCCACTGTTGGCCCCATTATTGTTGTTTCTCTCTTTCTTAAAACAAAAAGGCACATTAATTTATGGGTGAAATAAATCGTGAATAGATTTCACAAGAAATCGACAGTAAAAGTCCATTAATTTTACTTACGATGTCATTCAAAGGTGCACATTTTTTTTACCCCATGCTTTGTTGGCATTCAACCATGGCTGTACAAACACACTTGAAACTGAGCCAGAGGTCTTCTTCTATGGTCACAGTTGTGAATTGAGCCCTGTGCATTGTACAAGATCTCAAATTGGCTTATTGGATGTAATTAAATAAAATCTGGACGATGATAGGAACTATATGGTTTAATTATTTGGAACTTACAATTCGTGCTTTTAGTTTCATGTAACAAGCCTGGCCAAGTTTGTGCTGCCCATGTTTTGCTAGTCTTTCCTTGGTTGTTTTGGAAGTGTTTGGAAGCCTAGAAAAAATTTCTAATAGGTTGTATATCACAACTTTTATATAAAACTAACAAAAATTCAAAATATGATATACCTTCCTGGTCCAGGTGGCGTCTTTTCTTCTTTTCTGATTGTTTTCTCCTTTGCATCCTCCAATAGATTTTTCCACTTAGCCTCGAGAATCATCGGAGGATGCTCATACCTAGGGTTTGTTTTCAAATGAACCCTACATTGGTCCCTCACATATTTCAAATATGTACCAGCCAATGAGGCGACTCAAATTTTGTTGTAGGAATCATCGAACATGCCGACCAAGTGGTCAATAAGTTCCTTCTTCAAACTGGGATTCTGAGCATTCCATCATGTCCATATGGTGGACCCAAAAATATCTAAGGCCTTTTCATTCATATGCTTAAAAAAAGTGTTGTTGCCTATAAAACAATATGATCATTAATTTAAAATAACATAGATATGTATGTTTCAATTAGATAATAGGAAATAATTAAGACGTTAATAAATACCTGAGATTTTTTGTATCTTGATCGGAACAACGTTCTCGTCCACCAAATCGATAACTGGTAGTGATCCCTTGTTGGTAACACGTGATGATACATGAAATCAATCGATACAATCACCAGTTTCCTAATCTCCACCATCAAGTGCTTGGTATGACATGCGTTGCGCCGATGGTCTGTCATGGGCTCCAAAACGTTCAGTTGTCTCAATCACGGGGCTGTTAGCCATAATAAGAGAGCCAAAGAGCCTCATGTATATGTGTCTCATGGTAGGATGTTGTGGTGTTTTAGCATCGCTGCTACCAACACCATCCCTAGGAGGAGGCTGTTGAAGTTTTCTGAATAATTCCTATAAAAAGAAAACATATTTTATTCAGATCATATAAAAGTAGAAAAATAAAATTAATAAATGAACATATGTGATAAATAACCTTTTTAAAAGATGTTTCTTACCATATAAAATTTTATTTTGTCCATCAAAACTCTGCATCTTTGTGCGATCTCCTTCATTGGTTTGCGTAAACAACTCAATAAATTCGATGTTTTTTTTTCTCACAACCTTTTTAATTGTCTTAGCCGGGTCCAATTCAAAGAAGTCCTCATAGTTTTCGACATTGTCAAGTACATAAGGTGTCGACAACTACATTTATAAACAAAATAACGAGTTAATTCAATTATAAAAACAATAATAAAATTCACTTTAAATGGATATGGATTTTGTTAGTCGTTTACCCGCTTCGAGGATAGTGCCTTCGCAAAATCACCTTGCCAAAATATAAGAAGAATTACATATTAAAATGTTACGTTATAATATGATAAGCATGAGATATTAAAATGAATGTTAAAGATAAAAAATAAGTTGTCTAAAAACATAACTCTGCTGTAAATGCAAAAAAAAATGCATAATGGGAAAAATGCTTAAAAATCCATGAAATTGAGGCATGATAAAACATGCATGCCCAGGTTGTAACACAATTGTAATTTGAGTGATTTAATTTTTTGAGGGTGAATTAAATTATTTTACACCTGTCTACATATTTAGTGTTGCGTTTGCGAACATAAAAGTGGTTGTTGTGTATAAGAGGCAAAATCTACCTTGTAAATTGAGAGACCAAATCGGTAGAAAGTGCCCTAATGGAAATGCATGCCCATGCTTCTATATAGCTAAAAATATAGTCATCTAAGTTTTGGGGTGAATTTAATATCATTCTGAATCTATCTATATCATCCTTGGTGCATTTTCAAATGAAAAAATACTTCTACCTGGAACCCAAATTCAAGATATTTTGTAAAATGGATGGTAAAACTAGATTGCTATAAAATGCACGCCTATGAATCATATGACCTCCAAAATGAGTGATAAAATTTGTGGAGTTTGTATTTTATCATTTTACATATATTCATATTTTATTTGTGCATTTTGAAACCAAAAACCCTCTACTATGCATACAGGTTAAAAATTGCTTTGTAAATGAAAAAAAATGCATAATGGGAAAAATGATTAAAAATGCATGAAACCATGACATTGTGAAAATAAACATCCATGTCTTAACACACCTGAAATTTGAGTGATTCAAGTTCCTGAGGGTGTCCTATATTATTTTACACATGTCTACATAATTAGTGTAGTTTTTGTGAACATAAAAGTGGCTACTGTGTATAAGTGGAAAAATCTACCTTGTAAATTGAGAGACCAAATCTGTAGAAAGTGCCCTAATGGAAATGCACACTCATGCTTCTATATAGCTCAAGAGTGCATTTTCAAATGAAAAAGGACTTCTACTTAGAACTCAAATTTAATATCTTTTGTAAAATGGATGGTAAAACTAGATTGTTATAAAATGCACACCTAGGAATCACATGACCTCCAAAATGAGTGACAAAAATTGCGGAGCTTGTATTTTATCATTTTACATATATTCATACTTTAGTTGTGCATTTTGAAACAAAAAATCCTATACTGTGCATAACGGTTAAAAACAACTTTGTAAATGCAAAAACAACACATAATGGGAAAAATGCTTAAAAATGCATGAAATTGAGGCATGATGAAACATGCACGCCCAGGTCTTAACACACCTGTAATTTGAGTGATTCAAGTTTTTGAGCGTGTCTTAAATTATTTTACACCTGTCTACATATTTAGTGTTGCGTTTGTGAACATAAAAGTGGTTGGTGTGTAAAAGAGGTAGAATTTACCTTGTAAATTGAGAGACCAAATCAATAGATAGTGCCCTAATGAAAATGCACGCACATTCTTCTATATAGCTCCAAATTTAGTCAAATAAGTTTTGGGGTGAAGTTAATAACATTATGAATCTATCTATATCATCTAGAGTGCATTTTCAAATGAGAAAGGACTTCTACATGGAACCCAATTTAAAGAAATTTTGTAAAATGGATTGTAAAACTAGATTGCTATACAATGCATACCTAGGAATCATATGACCTCCAAATTGAGTGATAATAGTAGAGGTGTTTTTATTTTATCATTTTACATATATTCATACTTTACATTTTGAAACCAAAAACCCTCAATTGTGCATAAAGGTTAAAAACTGCTTTGTAAATGCAAAGAAATGCATAATGGGAAGAATGCTTAAAAATGCATGAAACTAGGGCATTGTGAAAATGCACGCCCATGTATTAACACACATGAAATTCCCATGTGTATTAGAAATATTCAATTTAAAGGGGATGGATGGATGGATTTAGAAGAACAATACAATAAAACATACAAGGTATTCCTAGTAAAACTTCATAAAACACTTAGGACAACTTCATGCTTAATATATTCAACTATATCATAATATCACTTAGGTCAAAATTAATGTACATGAAAAATTACTCGGTAAAATATTTCCTTAGGGAGTTGGGTGGGTGCCACTCAATTTGCCTTGTCTTCCCAATGGTAATTTAGCAAATTGACACAATCTTTTCCAATCTTTTTCCATCGGATATTTATGATCATTCAAGTTTCTTATTGCCTCATCCATATCAGTGTATTGCTCATAAAATTGGGGAGGTAATTTCCTGAAAATCATTTTTAGATTGTGCAGCAACTCAAAATCCCTTGCCAACAATTCTACTACATATTTCCCCTTCAAAGTTCCATCAAGATTTTCAAACTTGTTGTCACTGTTCCTCCTATCTTCTAATAGTTTCTGATAATTGTTCATTGGATACAAATCCCCATTTTCATTCTAGAATAATGGTAATCCATGCTTGATGACATCACTAAAAATATCCTTAAAAGTATATATTTCCCTCCTAACCTCATGTCACTTAGTTTTCGCATTTTGTAGAAATATCCACTACAAGGAAAATACCTTCTAGGGGATGTTTTTGCAGAAGCCCCTATACCAATAGCCCCAAAATCCGTTTATAACAGAGGAAACTAGCGAAGGCAAGTGGGGGGAGGTTTTAAAGGATGTTTTTTTTATGGTGATTTTATAAATACATAATGCACCGGTTCTCTAAAAAATGGTGCACCATTGTAGGGTTATTTAAAAAACAAAATACTCCAGTATGCTACTTAAATACTAATGCACTGGTGTGCACCGTTACCATACAAAATGGTGCACCGTGGTAGGTTTATTTAAAAAAAAAATATACTCCAGTGTGATAAGTAAATACTGACTCACCGATACATCTAATAATCGAGCACACTGTAACAGGGTTAAATAAAAAAAACATTACTGGTCGTAAAATTCATTTTACCTTTTTCAGTGTTGTAGAGCTCTCAAGCACCGATGCAACTTTTGCCTCTCTGAAGTGCCCTACCGTTAGTGCTTCCCTTTCTTTCCCTCCTTCCGTCCGTTGCTTAGTGCATGGCTTTCAAATTTTTCCAAATAGTGGACAAATTTGGTTTTTTGGACTATGTGGAAACCATGCCTCCCCAGCGAGGAAATGTTTAGGTTATGTATTTATTTATTTATAGCTTAAACTTTTAGTGGATTAAAATTCAAAATTCAGCTAAATTTCCATTGTTTTTATTTCTTTCTGTACGATGCGTTCGGTTGTTTGTCTTGCACCGCGAATAGTGACCTTGAAAATTTACAGGGTGCACCGAAACACCATGCCTAATTATTTTCGGTGGTGTGTTTGTAAACTCTAATGCACTAATGCGTTGTGTAAAATTTAACGCACCGATGCATAATTTTACTAACACACCACCTAAAATAATATGGTTGATTTTTCACGGTGCGCCAAAATAACATTAACACACCGGGGCGTTACGTTAAACAATTCACCACATAAATCAAATATGTTATTTTATGCGGTGCATTGGTAAACTTTCGAACTAGTATGTTAATGATTACCCAACTCATTGCCGTAAAAAAATAGATCCTAAATTCCAAAGTACTGTAATGATCAATTTAAAAAAAATTATTAGTGTGGTGCGTCGCCTTTCCTGTAAGGCACTGGTGCATGTCGAGAAAGGCTACACACAACAATAAAAAATTAAAAAAAAAAGGTTTTATGATGTGTTAGATTTTAATTTTTTATTATTTTAGGTGCTTGTTGGGCCCCAACAACTCCCCTTATATTTTTACAAAATTTAAAGGGCCCCTATTAGAATCTTGATAATTATAATGAGCTACAGAATC